>CALYLW010002485.1:0-46007 GCA_944989445.1 Ampullaceana balthica
TATAGAATATCAACCATCACCACACACAAAAATACGTCAAGTAATTTTGGTAAGAGGTGAAAAACGTATTTGGAAAAAAAAAGTAGTTAAACAGCCAACAACAGAAAATATGCAACAGCAACTAGCCGTGAGTAAGGCTGGAAGACCACACGTCATCACATTGAATTGTAAGCGCGTAGCCCTAAAGTGTGTTGTGACTGGAACCAGATCTCGTTTAGAACAGCTTCATCACAACACATAGAAGAACAGGTTGGAAGTGTCACATAACTCAAGCTGATGCGAACATAAGAGTTGAGTAACACGACAATAGATTCAAGCGATAACAGCTTTTAAATCGTAGGAAGTAACTCTTTAAACATTCAAGGTTTCAGTTTTAGGGTTTCGAGTTTTAGTTTTTAAGTCAGGGTGTTAGTTTTATGGTTTTCATCCTTATGACAACAGAGGAAGTTGTGGAACACAGCGGTTTTTTTTTAATGAAAACAACATCAACACAATAAAAACAGAGCCTAATTTATATGGTAAAAATTTATAATGCCAAAGCGTTAAAATACGAACAATAGTGAATGCTTTGCGCGTACCGGGAAGATAGTGCCAACGGCCATGGTGGTGCAATGACCTGTAAGAGAGATGAATGGCGCTAACACACGTTAAAATCTTATCCTCAATGAAACCCCTGGCCACTCTATCGATGTCATGGGTGAGCGACAGGGGTTGGTGGGGGGGGGGAGAGTCGGCCAGCGCATCAAAAATAGCGCCACCCCCGCAAAAAATGGCCAAGCGATAATTTCGATCGCTGGCTACCGATTGTGGTAGATAGTGTGTGTTACAAGCGTCGAATGGTGAAGTATATTGTGGGGGAGGGGATGCTTACAGTACGGGAAAGAGACTTAATTGCGGTTGTTATTGCCTTTACCCGTGATTCAATGGGCACGTCATGAGTCACCACAACCACCAATGACGTGCGTCGTTGACGACAGGTCCACTTCCTGTTAGGATTGAGAGAAAAGTCATGCCGATATACTCGAAAAGAGTTTGAAAATCGAGACATGACAATATGCTCTACTATATCAAGGGTTTGAAATAAGAGACATGACGCTATGCTCTACTACATCAAGAGTTTGAAATAAGAGACATGACGATATGCTCTACTATATCAAGAGTTTGAAATAAGAGACATGACGATATGCTCTACTATATCAAGGGTTTGAAATAAGAGACATGACAACATGCTCTACTATATCAAGGGTTTGAAATAAGAGACATGACGATATGCTCTACTATATCAAGGGTTTGAAATAAGAGACATGACAATATGCTCTACTATATCAAGGGTTTGAAATAAGAGACATGACGATATGCTCTACTATATCAAGGGTTTGAAATAAGAGACATGACAATATGCTCTACTATCTCAAGAGTTTGAAATAAGAGACATGACAATATGCTCTACTATATCAAGGGTTTGAAATAAGAGACATGACGATATGCTCTACTATATCAAGGGTTTGAAATAAGAGACATGACGATATGCTCTACTATATCAAGAGTTTGAAATAAGAGACATGACGATATGCTCTACTATATCAAGGGTTTGAAATAAGAGACATGACAATATGCTCTACTATATCAAGGGTTTGAAATAAGAGACATGACGATATGCTCTACTATATCATGAGTTTGAAATAAGAGACATGACGATATGCTCTACTATATCAGGAGTTTGAAATAAGAGACATGAAGCTATGCTCTACTATATCAAGAGTTTGAAATAAGAGACATGACAATATAATCTACAAAGTTTTGGTAAGAAGAGAAAGGCGATATGTTCTATAAATCACAACTGAGTTTGAATCCCATAGGCAAATTTTAAAAATCGGAGAATCCTTCTACTCTCCGACATGAGAGGCTCTTTGCTGCAGGGGTCGTTTTAAAATATGCGTGGCCCTTAAAATATTGTTCAAATAAAACAATTTAAAATTTCTTTTAAGCAGAGGATCTTTAAAAATCAGAAGACCTTTAAAATCGAAGCCCCTGGCAGTTTGAACACACGTTAAAACGGCTTCAATTTTTCCCTAGAAAGGTACCCTGACAATGGCTTTAGAAAATCAAAGGCCGTGTTTTTCGATAAATTAATTTATTTACAAACAATGTATATGGATGAATTGGGTTCTTATTTTAACCAGGAATAAAAGTGATTTATAAGTTCAACACAAATTTCAACTCTAAATATTGTTGGGGAAACCGGGCTAAAACTGATAACAAGTTAGAGGGGAAAAGGGACACGGGAATGTAGGATTATTTTTTTCTGACGAAGCACCAAGAGTTAAAGCTTAAATAAAATAAAAAGCGTGTTGGGTTTTGGTATTCTTCAGCGACCAAAAAGTGAATGCATTTTTAGCTAGGATTTCAAAATATAAACATTTCATTCCCGCCAGGATGGTGGACTCTCAAGTAGGGCTGTCAATTTTGTTGAAAAAAGCTGCCCGGGTACCCGTGAAAGTTTCGAACGGGTACCCGGGTTACCCGTTCTAAACGTCGCATAATTTTCCCCGTCATGACCGCTATACTACAACTGCACCTCATTTCACACAGTAGTAGTAGCAAACGGCTTGCTTCCAGTAACATACTACTATTAATGCACTACAATTACCGGTTTAACTAAAATGCACTTAAAAACTGTTATTCAATTCCTGCTGTAAATGCATTCGTCATACTCATAAACTAAAACTTCAGTAAACTGAACATGCAAACAAAATGTCAACAGCAATGACGTAACGTTCAGTGTCATACCTTGAATGTTAATATCCACTTGGCGTCGGTAGTCGATGCTAAGGGCGATGAAGGACGCAATACTGCGGTAAATCTCAAGTGATCGTGCTTTGGTCAGTGGGACTGCTTTTGTTGACACCAAAAATTTTCTGATATTGGGTGGATCGGCGGTTTGTTTATCAATATCAATTTTATGAATAACGTTCAGATGGCGTTTTATTGCGTTGGGTTGCAACCCTTCGCAGACACAATTTCATTACAACGGTTGCATTTTGCCGTGTCGCTGTCAACTCGATTGGCCTGATTCCACACGACGCCTTACCCATCTTATTAACTTTGGGTGTATTATTAATATCAATTTTTGGCTAGGCAAACACTTGTCAATGAACACAAGAAACACAAGCGAATGCAAGTGGTGTGGGTTTGAGCAGTGCCTCTCAAAGTGGGGGTTCGCGGAAGTTATCAAGAAAGGAGAGAAAAATATAATTATAATCCTCCAATTGCTACCAATAATACTAAACCTATAGAATTTGTCCTTTTTGACAATAAGAGAATAAATGAAAGAAATAAAAGGAAATAAAATACATTTCGCTACCATGTAAGTACAAGGAAAATAGTGCACCGGTTCCTAGTGCAATGGAAAAATTTCCTGCCGGTCCGCCATACTAAAACGTTTGAGAAGCACTGGGTTATAGGAGTGAAGAGAATAGGGGGGGTAGAAAAACCAACATTAGATAGTATCAATCGGTGACTCACTGTCGGCTATTTCAAAGCAAAGTTAATGTCAAGGCAAGCGTATTTAATGAACAAAAAACAAACACGGCATCTTTCATCTCCATGCAGTCCATCCTCACAGCCGACCCATCTTACACTGTTAGTAACTATTTATAAATTTAAATACTGACAAATTTTACGCATTATTAACATCTGTTTTTCTAGGTCACCACGTGTTAATGAACACAAGAAGTAAAGTAGAAGCTAATGAATGGGTGTGGGTTATAGGAGTGAAGGGAGGAGAGGGGGGAGGGGTAGATAAACAACATTAGCTAGTATCAATCGGCGTATTTGAAAGCAATGTTAGTCAAAGCAGGGGTGGTTTTTTTTATTAACAAACACAGTGTCTTTCATCTCTAAGCAGTCCATCCTTTTTTTGACAGAGGACTTTTGTTTTCTTTATATGATTCTTTTAAAGAACCAAAACCTTTTTGTGTTGTGCGATTTCTATTTCACGTTGAGAGAAAAAAGATGTATAAAAAAACATTGTAGTTTGTTGAGACCGTATTTTATTTCCCGTTGACAGATATTTATCCTTAGATGTACTTCTAAGAATATTTTGGAAACAAAAATTTTCATTTGATAAATTGTTTCGCGAGCCACAAGGTAAGCACAAAAAAGCAGCATGGGAGCCGAAGTTTGGCCTACGGTTAATATAGACCTTCAAGCCACATTTTCACGGGTACCCGAGCGGGATTTTATTACCCGGGTAATCACACGGCAACGGGTACCCGGGTACCCGTTGACAGGCCTACTCTCAAGTCAACGAACCGGATTGCGAGAAAAGTATACAGCATGGAGAGCCAGGCCCGCCTGATTGTTAGATGTCCAAGGAGACAGAACCAACGGGGAGTGCCGGTAGGAAAAACAACGACGACGTTCATGACATTTTGGTTAACTGACAACTCCGGGATGAGACTGACATTGGTTTAGCCACGTCTCCAGACCTTGCCATCGAGTCAAGTACTAATGTAAGGCTTAAAATAAAACAAACCCGTAAAAACAAAGTTTTTAACTATAAATCCCTTATATATGAGACATAACTAACAGTATTGATTATTTTTAAACGCGACAAACATTTACAGACTGATACCAAATGATCTCCCTTGGCTTTAAAACTAGGTCAAAACTCTAGCAGACGACTACTAAACGTTCTAAATAGTGATTTATATAGATACACTAAAAATGCATTAATTTAATTACGGTACGTTCGATCGATCTGAAATTGTGATACGATGCATTGTTAGGTGAGACGGGCCCGTGTGCCAAAATTTCAGCTCGATGGCTTCACTGAAAGTGGGTCATTTTCGACTTTTGTTTTTCCGAATGTAATAATTCGATCAATCTGAAATTTTGATACAATGCATTGTCATCCAAGATTTATCTGTGGTAAAATTTTGAGATCTCTAGGACCATCAGAAGTGGTTTAATTTTACGTTGGCAGATTTGCAAAATTGTGGCAGTGGACAGACAAACAGGAACGAAAGCAAGTTAATAAAAACATGGTAAAAAAAAACAACAAACAACAACCTAAGACACGGGCTCGTCATAATGTCGCGTTTAGCTAAGAGCCAAGTCTTCAACTTGTAGCACGCATTCTGTCACGGCAGTGGAGCTCACAGCAGTGTGGTTCAAGATCGTTCGACATACTTCGTGGAAGATGTAAGACGGCGTCACTTAAATGACCACCGTCACACGGACCACATCGGTCAACGTGTTTGCCATATTTTCTTCTCAATGGGACACAGACGACACAGTGTCCAATACACCACCCTGTTGTTCTGTTCTACAAACTTTTTTTTTCAATGAGAAAACACTGACCTTTACCGGACGGGTTCATTTTTGTCGTCTTCTTCTTTCTTTGTTTAGCTGAAATCCAGAGTTCCAACATTTGATTAAGGAAACAACCGTCACCAGCATCGTTCTAATTTTGTTTTCTTTCTGGAGACGGAGGAAACTTGAGACTCGGGCCTACGCATTCCTCGACCAGCCTCAGCGCTGGCCGTTGTTCAAACGAAGTCGCACAAATGGCCGGCACGTAACATTTCAGAGTTTAGCACATTTCAACACCCAGGAGGGATAGCCATTTTTTTAAAAAAAAGTAAACGTTTTCCCAGATTGCTCCTTACTGCAAATGTTACGTGTCATGGCATTTCAATAATAAGGCGATATCAATCAAGTAGTATGGAAACTAGAACATTTTTAAGAGGATATCCAGCAATTTAACAAAAAAAATGCACCCTCTTAGCTGTTTACTGAAGACAACTTGACACACTTTTTCTTTCGTTTTTTTTAAATACAGCTTTTATTTTCAGAGCCTAATACTTCTTTCACATGATTCGATGTTTTTCTCAATCCACACTTCTTTCGTGAGTGATGATACCGTGTAGCTGTTTGCACCTGGAACAATTGAATTCGGTAGGTGAAAAATTCATGTGACGGCTAAAAGGATTTTATGATGGAAAAACCTTGTGTCGAAAAAACAAAACAAAAAATAATAATAACAATTGTAGCCGAGTGGTGGCTATGATGGATTATATTGTTTACTATATGCTATGCACAACACTAAATGAACAGCTAATGATACACTAACTAAAGGCAGGTCGTGAGAATTATAGTTTTGAATAATGTTTATTTGAATAATTTCTTTCCTACGGTTAACAGTTACTGACCCTAGCTAAACACTGTCCTAAGTCTCTTCTAAACCCTGGGTGGGTGACTCTGTGACTCTCACTCTCCAACTCTGTCTCGTCTCCTACCGTTCTCTCCTTATATTTCTCACCAAAGGTATGTGGCTGACACTCGAGAATGCCCCCTTGGTGTGAGCAATAAAATTTTCAGTCTTTCATCCCCTAACCTATGTCCCACAGATTAGCAACTAAGGTTTCCCCCGTCCTTAGTCTCGTCCAAAGGTCATAAAATTTTCACTTCCTGTATGTAACACACGTGACATTGTTCTACACCCCTACCTTACGGGGCTGGGGGTGGGGAAAGGCCGGAATCTGTTCGTTTCCGAGTCCGATATATTTTGTCTGTCACCCTATTGTCTAAGTGCGTGGGGGGGGGGAGAAGGAGCAGTGGCGGGTGCGCCCCATGTATGTTATGGGGGCACACGGCCACATCTGGGGGGGAGGGAGAAGGAGCAGTGGCGGGTGCGCCCATGTATGTAATGGGGGCACACGGCCACACAATAATAAATAAAATAAAAAATAATAAACGAGTATTTACAATATTTGTTTTTAAAAAAATACATGCAAAATAGTGTCTATTTACTGAGATATTAATATTTTTTTACAGTTTGATGATCATATTGATCTTTTTGTTTTTCAAAGAGTTTTTCAATTTTAAAAATATTGGATCATTAATATATTGGCCGGCAAATATTGAGGGAAGAAAACACAATTTTTGCGGGAAGCAGGCCCCGCAAAAACCATAGTTTTTTGAACGCCATTTATTAGTTGACTTTCTAAAACCATACACCATGGAAAAAAGAAGACATTTTTCAACAATGACAAATGTCCGCAGAAAGCTTGAGGTAAGCAGTCGGTAGATTTGGCACACAATTTGGTACTATTGTAAATAATGCCCTAAGTCAAAATTAAAAATATATATATATTTAAAAAAAAACAACAAGAAGAATTTAACAAAAACACATCAAATACCACCGTGGGCAACTTTGATGCCCGCGGACAGTAGGTCACACACCTATTTCAACAGTACATTAAGCAGTCCGTATATTTCCCATATGATTGATGAGTATAATTTATAAAATCCCACTAAAAAAATTAATATATATTTTTAATGGAAAAAAAACTACAAACAAACAAAACCAAGGGCATCCTGTGTCCCGCGGGCCGTAGGTCGCACACCTCTTTTAAGAGCACGCTTTTCAGTCCGTAGATTTCAAATATGATTTGTGGGCGTTATTCCTACGCCAATTTTTAAAAAATATACAATTACAAAACTGGGGCAGCTTGTAGCCCTCGGACCATAGGTCCCACACTTCTTTAAGAGTACTCTTTTTGTAATATTATTATTATTGACCAAAAAGTATGATTTTAATAAAAAAGACAGCTGAAGAAGCCCCTCCAACTCCAACCCCCGCTAATTGCGTACGTGTTTTCCAGCTTGTTTTGCTTGTAGCCCTGAATGGATATTTAACGGTTGCTGGATGTTGTGGGCGGGTCCCGGGCATCTATTTATAACACTGAGATATGTATCGAGGCCGCAGTGCTATTAGGGTCTGGAATTATTCTCCCTCAACCATTTCTCGATAGACTTTTCAAACATGCAGCAGGACAGGACCACGTCTTAATTACTTGGCAAGATGGAAATCAACTAATCGACCCCGGAATCACACACTTGTTATGCAATGAGTCTAGTTATGTAATTACTGGCGTAGCTTGGATTAGCACCGCCACACAGGGGCCAAAATTTTCCCTACGGCGGTCATCGAAAAAGCAACTTTGCAGTAGCCGAAAATTTTTGCCGCTCTCTATAATGAGAACATAGGCCATCTGTGGCGGATTGTTCCGTTTCCGACGCCACTGAAAGCATCGTTAGAGAGATGAATATGGCTTAACGTTATAACACGACGTTTTATAAATGTCCCATGCATTCCTTTTTGGCATTATACTTTAAAGAAATCTAAGACTCCATCTTTATTAAACATGATACCGCCTCCGCCTTGCCAAGTAGGATGTGTATTTTGAAGTCCACAAGCTAGGCGACACTTAAGGAGGGATGGAAAATAAAACAAACCCGTAAAAACAAAGTTTTTGACTATAAATCCCTTATATATGAGACATAACTAACAGTATTGATTATTTTCAAACATTTACAGACTGAATCTGTCTTAACTCAACTTTGCATCATAACCCTAGTGGTGGGGGGAGGGGTGGGTGGGGGGGAAGGGTTTATGGGGGAGAGGGGAAAAGTCTGGTCACCGATTCGCTTGACCGAGCTCAGAGTGACACGTAAAATGTAAACAAAAGCGCCCGTTGCTTCGTTGGGTCGCCTCAATGCGTCAGCTCAAAATTTCACGTGGGAAAAAACAATAACAAACAGTGAATTTAAATTACATACCTCATATAAGGATAAACTAAAAATGCATTAATTTAATTACGGTACGTTCGATCGATCTGAAATTTTGATACGATGCATTGTTAGGTTAGACGGGTCCGTGTGCCAAATTTCAGCTCGATCGAATCACGGGAAGTGGGTCATTTTTGACTTCTGTTTTTCCGCCCGCCCAAGACAGAGAGAGACGCCGGTGAAGTTAATATAAGGGATTTAAATCAAACAAACCCGTAAAAACAAAGTTTTCGACTATAAATCCCTTATATATGAGACATAACTAACAGTATTGATTATTTTCAAACATTTACAGACTGAATCTGTCTTAACACAAGTTTGCTTCATAACCCTAGGGGGGGAGGGGTGGGTGGGAGGGGGAGAGGGGAAAAGTCTGGTCACCGATTCGCTTGACCGAGCTCAGAGTGACACGTAAAATGTAAACAAAAGCGCACCGTCGTTTCGTTGGGTCGCCTCAATGCTCAAACTTTCACGTGGCAAAAAAACAATAACAAATCGTGAATTTAAATTACATACCTCATATAAGGATAAACTAAAAATGCATTAATTTAATTACGGTACGTTCGATCGATCTGAAATTTTGATACGATGCATTGTTAGGTAAGACGGGTCCGTGTGCCAAATTTCAGTTCGATTGGATCATTGGAAGTGGGTCATTTTTGACTTCTGTTTTTCCGCCCGCCCGCCGAGCCCAAGACAGAGAGAGACGGCCGCGAAGTTAATATAAGGGATTTAATTAACAAACCCGTAATAAAACAAACCCGTAAAAACAAAGTTTTTGACTATAAATCCCTTATATATGAGACATAACTAACAGTATTGATTATTTTCAAACATTTACAGACTGACACCGAGTGATGTCCCTTGTCTTTAATAAATGGGGGTGGAATGTGAGGGGGTGTCGGCACGACGGTCGGCGTCAACACGACGGTCGGCGTCAACTCAAACTCACGTGAAACTGGAAGAAAAAAAACAATAACAAACAGTGAATTTTGAATTACATACCTCATATAAGGATAAACTAAAAATGCATTAATTTAATTACGGTACGTTCAATCGATCTGAAATTTTGATACGATGCATTGTTAGGTTAGACGGGTCCGTGTGCCAAATTTCAGTTCGATCGGATCATGGGAAGTGGGTCATTTTTGACTTCTGTTTTTCCGCCCAGCCCGCCGAGCCCAAGACAGAGAGAGAGAGACGGCCGCGAAGTTAATATAAGGGATTTAAAAAACAAACCCGTAAAAACAAAGTTTTTGACTATAAATCCCTTATATATGAGACATAACTAACAGTATTGATTATTTTCAAACATTTACAGACTGAATCTGTCTTAACTCAAGTTTGCATCATAACCCTAGTGGGTGGGGGGAGGGGTGGGTGGGGGGAGGGGTGGGTGGGGGGAGGGGTGGGTGGGGGGAGAGGGCAAAAGTCTGGTCACCGATTCGCTTGACCGAGCTCAGAGTGACACGTAAAATGTAAACAAAAGCGCCCGTCGCTTCGTTGGGTCGCCTCAATGCGTCAGCTCAAAATTTCACGTGGCAAAAAAACAATAACAAAACGGGAATTTAAATTACATACCTCATATAAGGATAAACTAAAAATGCATTAACTTAATTACGGTACGTTCGATCGATCTGAAATTTTGATACGATGCATTTTTAGGTCAGACGGGTCAGTGTGCCAAATTTCAGCTCGATCGAATCACGGGAAGTGGGTCATTTTCGACTTTTGTTTTTCCGCCCGCCCATGAGATGATGAGACGACCGCGAAGTTAATATAAGGGATTTAAAAAACAAACCCGTAAAAACAAAGTTTTTACTATAAATCCATTATATATGAGACATAACTAACAGTATTGATTATTTTCAAACGCTACAAACATTGACAGACTGACACCGAGTGATGTCCCTTGTCTTTAGTAAATGGGGGTGGGACGTGAGGGGGTGTCGGCACGACGGTCGGCGTCAACTCAAACTCACGTGGAAGTGGAAGAAAAAAAACAAACCGTGAATTTGAATTACATACCTCATATAAGGATAAACTAAAAATGCATTAATTTAATTACGGTACGTTCGATCGATCCGAAATTTTGATACGATGCATTGTTAGGTCAGACGGGTCCGTGTGCCCAATTTCAGCTCGATCGGATCACGGGAAGTTGGTCATTTTCGACATTTGTTTTTCCGCCCGTCCATGAGATGATGAGATGACGACAGAGAGACAGACAGAGACGGCCGCGAAGTTAATATAAGGGATTTAATAAAACAAACCCGTAAAAACAAAGTTTTTGACTATAAATCCCTTATATATGAGACATAACTAACAGTATTGATTATTTTCAAACATTTACAGACTGACACCGAGTGATGTCCCTTGTCTTTAATAAATGGGGGTGGAATGTGAGGGGGTGTCGGCACGACGGTCGGCGTCAACACGACGGTCGGCGTCAACTCAAACTCACGTGAAACTGGAAGAAAAAAAACAATAACAAACAGTGAATTTTGAATTACATACCTCATATAAGGATAAACTAAAAATGCATTAATTTAATTACGGTACGTTCAATCGATCTGAAATTTTGATACGATGCATTGTTAGGTTAGACGGGTCCGTGTGCCAAATTTCAGTTCGATCGGATCATGGGAAGTGGGTCATTTTTGACTTCTGTTTTTCCGCCCAGCCCGCCGAGCCCAAGACAGAGAGAGAGAGACGGCCGCGAAGTTAATATAAGGGATTTAAAAAACAAACCCGTAAAAACAAAGTTTTTGACTATAAATCCCTTATATATGAGACATAACTAACAGTATTGATTATTTTCAAACATTTACAGACTGAATCTGTCTTAACTCAAGTTTGCATCATAACCCTAGTGGGTGGGGGGAGGGGTGGGTGGGGGGAGGGGTGGGTGGGGGGAGGGGTGGGTGGGGGGAGAGGGCAAAAGTCTGGTCACCGATTCGCTTGACCGAGCTCAGAGTGACACGTAAAATGTAAACAAAAGCGCCCGTCGCTTCGTTGGGTCGCCTCAATGCGTCAGCTCAAAATTTCACGTGGCAAAAAAACAATAACAAAACGGGAATTTAAATTACATACCTCATATAAGGATAAACTAAAAATGCATTAATTTAATTACGGTACGTTCGATCGATCTGAAATTTTGATACGATGCATTGTTAGGTCAGGCGGGTCCGTGTGCCAAATTTCAGTTCGATCTGATCATGGGAAGTGGGTCATTTTTGACTTCTGTTTTTCCGCCCGCCGAGCCCAAGACAGAGAGAGATGATGACAGACAGAGACGGCCGCGAAGTTAATATAAGGGATTTAAAAAGGCCAACGGCGAAATGGCACATAAGTCTTGTCATATCATGGCGGAAATATGTTAATAGAAATACCAGGGTTATTCACTTGGACCAATTTCCATAATATATTAAATACAAATTCAGAATATTCCGTGAGGCCATATCTCAAGAGGCAATTGTTATGCTACATTAATTTGAGTCATCTCGGTGGACTTGACCAAGACAATAAAATTTTTAGAATTTTATCATAATTAAAATTTTGCAAACGTAATGTAACTTCTATAATTATGCTGAAAACCAAAACTTTACAAAAACCATGTCTAAAATAGTAACAGGAAATACAAACTCGAATGAGTATTTAAACGGAATTTCCAACAAGGTATTTCCGATTTTTTATCAAGGGAAATAATTCTAGATTGCATTAAAAGTCCATTCAAATAAGTAATTCTGAAAGTAAACACAATATGACGTCATATCCCCTCACGCTACATCTCACAAAGAATGTGTCAATATAATGCGCACCACGCAACAATCTAACATAATCTTAAGCATTCACAAAGCGGGAAAACCCCTTTAACTATCATTCTAGATTACATTAAAAGTCATTTCAAATCAATAACTTTGAAATTAAACAAAACAATTGCTTTAAAAATTGCTTCTAAAATTACGGGAGTCGAACAAATACAGATTTTAGAAAAATTCCTTCTTCAACATTGTTCTAAATATTATTTGCTATTGTTTCACGTTTGTTTCAACCCGATAGATTTTACGGTTAGCGAGAAATTGACAAAATATTGATATTTTTTCGTTTTTTTTTATTTTCCAGGAAATCCAGTAAACCTTTACGGTATTTTTTTTGGCCGTTGCACATCCTTGGGACCTCCTTAGCATATTTGAAAAAAAGACCCGAACCCTCTATCTGGTTTGGTTCAGGAGGAGTTGCATTGTCAAGCTTGACAGACATTTCGAATCTATAAACGCAATTTTTCCAAGGGAAATTGCGTTAACAATAGTCTTTGTCATTTCTAAAACCGGAAAACGTCATAGCTCAATGAGTAATATTCTATTTTTAAATCCTTTATATTAACTCGTGGTGTCTGCGGCCGACCGACCTTGTCGCCAAAATTTTTGATCGATTTTTAACCCACTTGCTCGCAAGATAGCGAGCTGAAATTTTGCAGGCAGTTTCGTACCGATGATAAAAACAATGTATCAAAATTTCAGATCGATCGCATGTACCGTAATTAAATTATTGATTTTTTAGATTATTTTATTTATTCCAATGTATCATGCTATTTTTTAGATAGAGCGTCGCGGTGCGTATTATATTGAACAACCTTTCTGTCGCGCAACAAGGTGCGTATTTTATTGACAACTCTTTTTATAAACATATTTCTGATCGGTGCGCATTATATTAAACATGTTTTACGACTCAACTGCAATTTTGTATTTCTGGATGGTCTGGCGCTGCGTATTATAATGAACATTCTTTTAGTTACTTCTCGTACATAAAGGATTTATAGTCAAAAACTTGGTTTTTTACGGGTTTTTCTTATTAAATCCTTTATATTAACTCGTGGTGTCTGCGGCCGCCCGACCGACCGACCGCCCTTGTCGCCAAAACTTTTGAGCGATTTTTAACCCACTTGCTCGTAAGCTAGCGAGCTGAAATTTTGCAGGCAGTTTCGTACCGATAATAAAAACAATGTATCAAAATTTCAGATCGATCGCAGTACCGTAATTAAATTATTGATTTTTTAGATTATTTTATTTATTCCTATGTATCATGCTATTTTTTGAGATAGAGCGTCGCGGTGCGTATTATATTGAACAACCTTTCTGTCGTGCAATAAGGTGCGTATTTTATTGACAGCTCTTTTTATAAACATATTCCTGATCGGTGCGCATTATATTAAACATGTTTTACGACACAACTGCAATTTTGTATTTCTGGGATGGTCTGGCGCTGCGTATTATAATGAACATTCTTTTAATTACTTCTCGTACATAAAGGATTTATAGTCAAAAACTTGGTTTTTTACGGGTTTTTCTTATTAAATACTTTATATTAACTCGTGGTGTCTGGTTGAACCCTTGATTGCTTGTCGCCAAAACTTTGGATCGATTTTTAACCCACTTCCTCGTAAGCTAGCGAGCTGAAATTTAGCAGGCAGTTTGGTGGCGATGATAAAAACAATGTATCAAAATTTCAGATCGATCACATGTACCGTAATTGAATTATTGATTTTTTAGATTATTTTATTTATTCCTATGTATCATGTTATTTTTTGAGATAGAGTGTCGCGGTGCGTATTATATTGAATAACCTTTCTGTCGCGCAATAAGATGCGTATTTTATTGACAACACTTTTTATAAACATATTCCTGATCGGTGCGCATTATGTTAAACATGTTTTACGACACAACTGCAATTTTGTATTTTTGGATGGTCTTGCGCTGCGTATTATAATGAACATTCTTTTAGTTACGTCTCGTACATAAAGGATTTATAGTCAAAAACTTGGTTTTTAACGTTTTTTAAAAATTAGTTTACATTTTAGCGGAAAAATGTTTTGAAGCATAAATACAGTCGAATTAAAATGTTCTCAAAATTGTTAGTAAAATTGCGAAACTGTTTTCCCTTTTAAGTCCAAAAAAAGCTGTCTTAAATTAACAAATAATTAACAAAATAGCTGATAAGATACATCCTTCTCAATATATCTACATTTACATATTGACTCGTATCTTTAATTAAATTTTTATTAAATTCGTCATTAAAAAGATATTAATAGCCCCAATATTTCTATTCATAAATTTCCGCCTTATTATGACAAGGCCTATACATAATGAGTTAAGACGTTTTCCGGTCTGAGATATGAAAAACACTTTTATGTGCAGACTGGTGTAATGCAGTGTATGACATTTTAATTTTTTTTCCCATCTAATTTTCAGATCGTTTTCTTTCATTTGGGCTTCATCTCTACAAATGAAATCGTTGCTATGCCACTGCAGGTAAATTAACAATCAAAGCCAAAAGAAAACCAAGCGAGTGGTTCTAAAGCCAATACCAGCGGTTAAGGATTTCTGAGGATTGACTCGTGCTCGACCATATCAATAACCGAAACCGAATTACTCCGAGTGACACACAAGGGAAATCTGAAATACAAACCAGCATGCCAGTGACAAGACGAAACTTATCAGAGGGACAATTGGCGATTACAAGATAGTGATAGTGGAACGTTCGATGGTGTCCACGTATAATTGAAGATATGCGGCGTCAGCTCTCGCAATAATCGGGTGAAACTGGTTTTAAAAAATACACACAAAAATATTATTTATGAAGAGAAAAGAAAGCTATTCCGGTACCACCATATCAGGAATTTTAATAAAAGAAACTTCTTTTACGTGTTTTTTTGACGCGGAGGCATAATGTTAGAACAGATGTTTGTTCTTAATTTTTTTTAAGGGATATAATTTCTCTCGGTATCATGGCACTCTGTATTACTAAATCTGATAAAATAACCAAAATTAACATTACAATAATATGCAGTAAAAGATATCTGAAAAAAATATGCGTGTTTGCGGTGTTATATTTGTTTTATTTTTACGGATATCTAAATTTTCATGTAATAACTTTGCTGTGAACAAAATGATGCTAAAATATTAAAATAGTATAGAGGCGCAAACAATATTTAAGGTGTCATAGCAGTGTGGATCTTACTCAATTGCATTCTTATATGGATAAAGTATGTCACTTGTGTGCATATTTTTGTTCAGTAGTTTTAGAAAATGGAAATTTCACACATTGGCGAGGCTTATTTGTTTCGGGTATGATAATCTATATATGGACCAGGTACCTTTCAGCGCTACTAACACCTCATTTCTAGTCTTCAGGGTAACTATTACAAGTGATTTTAATTTCCCTGTGGTGTCTGGTGAGCCTGCTGCTGCTTTTTTAAGTTAGGATATTGTTGCTATAAAATACAACGCCTTTACTTCAGGGTCGGTAACTCTTGTTTTAGCTCAGCACCCCTAAGCAAATAACATCATTTAAAACCAAACCCATTTTCCTCTCAAGCATTTTTTGTTTAACAAAACAAATATAATTTACCATAGCCATAATTGCAAAGCCCAACCAACTCATACATTACTGGTAAATAGATTTTCTTTAAAAATAATTTCTGATCTTAATGCCTCTCTAAGATTGTCGTGGCTTCAGCTTCTCAGATCTGTCAAGAGTGAGTGAGAGTTTTAAAGACAGTTCGGTATCATACACTGGTTTTAATGATCAAACTTGATTTTAAGCCTGTACATTAATGGCAAACATTAAACAATATCTTATCCGAAACTAGCCCCAAGACCAAACACTGTTATGACCTGTTACGCAGCACTACAAGCTCCTCCCCACCCCCTTCCCTCGCCATAGACACAACGTACCAGCTCCCTTACACCATACATACTTGTTTAGTAGTCTATGGAAAATTGGTGAGAACCCCTGCTTTCAGTCTAATCGCATTCTCATTCAGGTCAAGCAGAACACGAATAACGGTATCGTGTTTCTAATATGGACAAGTGGAGAGCAGACAAGGTTGGGGGTGTTGGGGGAAGGGACGGTCGGGTCAGAAGACTGCAACGTGTCCGATAACTGGAGACACAAGGGAGTCTAGACAAAAACCGCTAGTGGTCTCCCCTGGGAGATGAACGGCCATAATATATCAGTATTGGGTCAGATATACATGATTTGAATGGTTGCACTGAGGATCCGATAAGCAGGGTACGGGATGTGGGGATGGGGTGTGTTGAACACACATTCCCCTGCTCGTTAGTGATGGCTATAAACTTGTGAACGCTACATCACTTGCCCCATAGTCCGTCATGGACTGGAAAGGGGGGTCATTTTTTTTATAGAGGGGCGCGATGGTCTAAGTGGTAGCGCACTGGACTATCGATCCGAGGCGGATCCCGAGTCGCGGGTTCGAGCCCAGGTACTGACAAAGCACCTGGGTATTGTGCTGGCCACACATTCCCCTGCTCGTTAGTGGTGGCTATTAACTTGTGAACGCCCCGTCATGGACTGGAAAAGGGGTCTTTTTAAATCCCTTATATTAACTTCGCGGCCGTCTCTGTCGTCATCTCATCATCTCTCTCATCATCTCATCATCTCATGGGCGGGCGGAAAAACAAAAGTAAAAAATGACCCACTTCCCGTGATTCGATCGAGCTGAAATTTGGCACACTGACCCGTCTGACCTAACAATGCATCGTATCAAAATTTCAGATCGATCGAACGTACCGTAATTAAATTAATGCATTTTTAGTTTATCCTTATATGAGGTATGTAATTTAAATTCACGGTTTGTTATTGTTTTTTTCCCACGTGAAATTTTGAGCTGACGCATTGAGGCGACCCAACGAAGCGACGGGGCGCTTTTGTTTACATTTTACGTGTCACTCTGAGCTCGGTCAAGCGAATCGGTGACCAGACTTTTCCCCTCTCCCCCTCCCACCCACCCCTCCCCCCCTAGGGTTATGAAGCAAACTTGAGTTAAGACAGATTCAGTCTGTAAATGTTTGAAAATAATCAATACTGTTAGTTATGTCTCATATATAAGGGATTTATAGTCAAAAACTTTGTTTTTACGGGTTTGTTTTATTAAATCCCTTATATTAACTTCGCGGCCGTCTCTGTCTGTCTCTCGTCGTCATCTCATCATCTCATGGGCGGGCGGAAAAACAAAAGTCGAAAATGACCCACTTCCCGTGATCCGATCGAGCTGAAATTTGGCACACGGACCCGTCTGACCTAACAATGCATCGTATCAAAATTTCGATCGATCGAACGTACCGTAATTAAATTAATGCATTTTTAGTTTATCCTTATATGAGGTATGTAATTCAAATTCACGGTTTGTTTTTTTTCTTCCACTTCCACGTGAGTTTGAGTTGACGCCGACCGTCGTGCCGACACCCCCTCACGTCCCACCCCCATTTACTAAAGACAAGGGACATCACTCGGTGTCAGTCTGTCAATGTTTGTAGCGTTTGAAAATAATCAATACTGTTAGTTATGTCTCATATATAAGGGATTTATAGTAAAAACTTTGTTTTTACGGGTTTGTTTTTTAAATCCCTTATATTAACTTCGCGGCTCGTCTCTCTCTCTCATCATCTCATGGGCGGGCGGAAAAACAAAAGTCGAAAATGACCCACTTCCCGTGATTCGATCGAGCTGAAATTTGGCACACTGACCCGTCTGACCTAACAATGCATCGTATCAAAATTTCAGATCGATCGAACGTACCGTAATTAAATTAATGCATTTTTAGTTTATCCTTATATGAGGTATGTAATTTAAATTCACGGTTTGTTATTGTTTTTTTCCCACGTGAAATTTTGAGCTGACGCATTGAGGCGACCCAACGAAGCGACGGGGCGCTTTTGTTTACATTTTACGTGTCACTCTGAGCTCGGTCAAGCGAATCGGTGACCAGACTTTTCCCCTCTCCCCCTCCCACCCACCCCCCCCCCTAGGGTTATGAAGCAAACTTGAGTTAAGACAGATTCAGTCTGTAAATGTTTGAAAATAATCAATACTGTTAGTTATGTCTCATATATAAGGGATTTATAGTCAAAAACTTTGTTTTTACGGGTTTGTTTTTAAATCCCTTATATTAACTTCGCGGCCGTCTCATCATCTCATCATCTCATGGGCTGGGCGGGCGGAAAAACAAAAGTCAAAAAATGACCCACTTCCAGTGATCCGATCGAGCTGAAATTTGGCACACGGACCCGTCTCACCTAACAATGCATCGTATTAAAATTTCAGATCGATCGATTGTACCGTAATTAAATTAATGCATTTTTAGTTTTTCCTTATATAACGTATGTAATTCAAATTCACGGTTTGTTATTGTTTTTTTCCCACGTGAGTTTGAGTTGACGCTTAGACGTCGACCGTCGTGCCGACACCCCCTCACGTCCCATCCCCCGTTAAAAGACAGGGGACATCACTCGGTGTCAGTCTGTAAATATTTGTGGCGTTGGAAAATAATCAATACTTATAATTATGACTCAAATATAAGGGATTTATAGTAGAAAACTTTGTTTTTACGGGTTTGTTTTATTAAATCCCTTATATTAACTTCACATCTGTCGTCATCTCTCTCTGGGCGGGCGGAAAAACAAAAGTCAAAAATGACCCACTTCCCGTGATCCGATCGAGCTGAAATTTGGCACACGGACCCGTCTCACCTAACAATGCATCGTATCAAAATTTCAGATCGATCGATCGTACCGTAATTAAATTAATGCATTTTTAGTTTATCCTTATATAACGTATGTAATTCAAATTCACGGTTTGTTATTGTTTTTTTTTCCCACGTGAGAGTTTGAGTTGACGCTTTGACGCGACCCATCGAAGTACCGGCGTGCTTTTGTTTACATTTTACGTGTCACGCTGAGCTCGGTCAAGCGATCGGTGACCAGACTTCCCCCCCCCCAGGGTTATGAAGCAAAGTTGAGTTAAGACAGATTCAGTCTGTAAATGTTTGATGCGTTTGAAAATAATCAATACTGTTAGTTATGTCTCATATATAAGGGATTTATAGTCAAAAACTTTGTTTTTACGGGTTTGTTTTATTATTAACTCGCTTTCGTTCCGTGGCATTGTTTGTTGTTTGCCCAAGATTTTTTCAAATCTGCCAACGTAAAATTGAACCACTTCTGATGGTCCTAGAGATCTGAAAATTTTACCACAGATAGATCTTGGATGACAATGCATTGTATCAAAATTTCAGATCGATCGAATGTACCGTTATTAAATTATTGAACTTTTTAGTTTATCTATAGTCTATATAAAAGCATCTGTACCGTCGGCTTTTGTTGACATCCGTGAGTTCGCCCCGTGACCACATCACAATGTTTTTAAAACGTTGGGCGGGCGCTTGTGAGGTGTTTGGTAAAATAAATAGAGGTAAAAAAATATTTTTAAAAACCAGGTTGTTATAAGTGGACTAAAAAGAATAAAATAAATAGAAGTAAAAAAAAGATTTTTAAAAACCACGTTTTTATAAGCGGACTAAAAAGAAGAAAATAATTTAAAACTTATAAGTTCAAGTACTTTCGATTTAATATGACTAAAAACGTGGGGCGGGTGTTTGGTATAAAAATTAAAGATTTCTAATTTAGAAGGCAAAAGAGAGATCTATAAGTGAGAGTATGAGTGAACTGCATATGTTAAACCTCATAAGCGCCCGCCCCACGTTTTTAGTCATATTAAATCAAAGTACATGAACTTATAAGTTTTAAATTATTTTCTTATTATTATTCCGCTTATAAAAACGTGTGTTTTTTTAAATCTTTTTTTTTACTTTTATTTAATTGGTGGGTCAGGTCGATGTGGAATACAGTGTGTGGGACAAGAATGTGGGATAAAGTGTGTGGGGTAGGGATGTGGAATACGGTGTGTGCGGCAAAGATGTGAAATACGGGAAGGGGGGCAACGATGTGGAATACGGTGTGGGGCAAAGATGTGGAATACGCCGTGGGGCAAAGATGTGGAATACGGCGTGGGGCAAAGATGTGGAATACGCCGTGGGGCAAAGATGTGGAATACGGTGTGTGAGGCTTTGTATGGGTTGAGTAAGGAATCAGAGGTAATTTTGTCTACACTAAAGCATTTGAGTTTATACATTTATATATTGATACACAAACTGTGGGAGAACCAACCGCCAACCCATACACTATTTCTTTTTATCAAATGAGACCGTGTTTTAAAAAATTAAACTTTAACTAAAACTTTGTGCTATAGAAGATAACAGTTGGAAACAAGATAATCGTCTGAACAGTTCGATCGTAATAAAAGCAAATGATACGTAATGCATGTGGCGCCGTTGTTCTTTAGAGCCCCCACTGTGACGTAACCCGTTGAGGTTACGGTCCCTCTACACGCCGCAGAAAAAAGAAAAGCTATCCAAAATATCTCTATCTCTACTGTATTATTACTGTAGTATTACAGTATCTCCTCAGGGAATACTAATCACTCCTAAATATATGGGGCTTGTCATTTCTAAAACCGGAAAACGTCATAACTCATTGAGTAATGTTCTTTTTTAGATTACATTTTAGCGGAACAATGTTTTGATTCAGTCGAATCAACGAGTTCTCAAAATTGTTAGCTTAGTAAAATTACGAAACTATTTTTTCTTGTTCAAGTCTAATAAGCTGTCTTAAATTAACGAAGCATTAACACATAGCTGACAAGATACTTCCTTCTCGATATACCTACATTTACATATTGACTCGTATCTTTCATTAATTTTTTATGAAATTCGCCCCCCCCCCAAAAAAAAGACCCATATATATTTCTATTAATATTATGACAAGGCCTCATCTATCTGCCCTAGCGTTTCCTACCAAGCTACTCTGCTCTATAGTTTCTAGCTATATTCTAACTACAGAATATTCTAACTCCCTCCCATCCCCCACTCACAAGCAACACACGCTTTTTTACATCGAACTTTTCATTCACTCCCACCCATGGTCTTCCGTGGCTGACTTATTTTTAAAAGAATACTACATGAACAAAAGGTGAAGGGGGAATGACAAACGCTTACATCTAGAGTAATCAAGAATCTAGACCAAAGGTGGCCAAACCGAGGCTCGCGGGCCGCATGCGGCTCTTCTGTGTTCACATTGCGGCTCGCGAACAATTTATGAAATATATATTACAAGGATTACTGAAATATTTATAAGCCAGGTTTAATAACCTACATGGCTTTAATGCGGCTCTCAACAATTTGTTTATACTTTAAAATGGCTCTTAGTTACTACAGGTCTGGTCACCCCTGATTTAGACCATGAAATTAATCATATATTCTGGTATTCAGTTAGGACTTTTCTCAATGAAGATTGGTTAGGTCTATGTTGATGTGACTAAATAGTAGGGGTGTACCGGCTTTCGGCTCCGACAAATCTCGAATCCGGTCATTTTTAAAAATCCGGCTCCGGCTTCGGCAGAATTTCACTTCATAAATCCGACCAAATCCGGCTGGCCGGTAGAGCCATAAAATATATATATATTTATAATAGCTCCGGCAAATCCGGAATCCTGCCATTTTTACGAATCCGTCCCCGGTCTGATTTCACTTTAAAAATCCGACCAAATCCGGATCCAGCCGGAAATTTGAATCCGGTACACCCCTACTGAATAGAAACAAAAACGTGCTTATAACTGGATTATACCAAAACATTTGCAAACGTATATATTTGTGCCGACGAATATTGTACACGAAAACTTTGTCTCAACGTAGTAACTATAGAAAATGAGACATGTCGATTTTTGTTGTTTGTTTTTTAATTCCCCGCGCAAAACAATTTCTGTGATTACAATTTTCATCATTCTTATCGGCACGCTCCATTCACTCTCCAAGATCTCTATTTATCACTCATGCCATTTTTACCCCCCTTTAACGTAAAATATATTTATCTAAATTATCTCCCTTGGAATCGGGCCACCTTGACCATAAGAGATCAATGACCTGCTCCCACTGATGAATTAACAGAGCATTCCCCCGAATTCGGACCGGAGCCATCTGTGGATGGTTGTTCTCAAGGACATGGGCTAAAAGACAACCACAGAATCGATTCCTAGAACGGGCCCTCAAGTTATATCACTAAAACAACGCCAATGTCCCGATGCAAAAAAAAAGGCAGCAGCAGCTTCCGCTTTAATCATGTCATTCGTATGGCTCAATTGTTAAAATCCTCATCTAAGTCACCAAAACTATGTTATGATCTCCCAAAATGTGGCAAAAAGTGTAGGGCAATAAACATGAAGTTTGTATGCAAGCTAGAAATAATTCGCTAAACAATGATGGATATAATATCCACTACCCTCAGAAAAAAACGGAAAGACGGCAACACAAAATTTAAAAAAAAATTGTCTTATGATAAAGTTAGTAGATAAAATATTATGCTTTCACTTGACGAATTTTTTATGAAACCAAATTAGTGCTAGCCTACCACACTACATCCCACACTCCGCCTGAACCAAACCAAAGGTAAGTCAATCGCACACTTCTTTCACGACATTAAACTCTAATAATATTTTAACTTCCTACCCTTTTACCACAGCAAAGTAGTTACATCAATAGTTCAAAGTCCGTAAAGCAAAACATCAGCAAAATATTACGCACCAAACGCGCTGGTGGCATAAATTTAGAACCCCATAAAGCCCGGATATCGGGAAATTTAACTTGTGTTATTTACAGCTGCGTTTGTTATATAAATTATGTTTTTGACCCCACCCCCCCACCCCCGAAGAATGACGTGTTTTGACTCGCCGCACCGATGCAAACTATATCCCTATGTCAACATAATAGTTATTGTTTTAATTATCGCCCCACGAACAATACTAGTATCTGGCATGAGATTAGAAAATAATATCCATATACATTATGCACTATGATGCAGATTATTAACAGCCTTCTTCAATTTTCATGCAAAAAGTCGCCATTGATTTCCACTGGATTCAGGATTGGGATGTGATGGGGCAGGGTGAGTGGTGGGGTCAAAGACAATGTTCCCTCTAAGGTTATTTGGTTGGTGTGCAAAGAGAAAAAAAATCAAGTGCAAAGTTTCAAGGCATCCATTTTTTTTAAGCAATATTTTACCAAATTTGCTGCGCGGTATTTCTCAACTGCTGCGCGGCGTCAGTCAGGTATCTGCGCGGACGCGGAGCTTAAAGGGAACATTGGTCAAGGAGTGATTAAGCATGTGGCACTTGTCGTTTTAATAGTCAAGGAATTTAATATATTTGTGAATCATTTTCAGTCACAGTGCAACCATTCCTTTTTCTGCTTAGAATTCACCATCCACAAGATAAAACAAAATGCACAGTAAAACATTTTTATGGAGCTGAAAGAACTGGAGATGAGGATAATAACGGTCTATTTTCTACCCGGTTCAAAGGATGACGTCAGAGTTGCCATTTAAAATAAAGAAATCAAAGGACCAAAAAAGGCAAGCCTCGAGGACTTCTATATAAAATACTGTCCACGGTCTACAATCCAGTTCTTTCCCTTTAATATTGATTTCGCAAAAAGTGTGTGTGTGTGGGAGGGGGGGGGTGTAGGGAGTTCAGATAGCTGATGATTACACTTTTAAAATAGCAATAATTCGTCAAATTGTTGAACATGTTATTTTTGGAGAATTAAATTATCCAAATCAGACATTTAATAAATGAGTGATTTACATTTGTTTTTAAAACCATCAGAAGTACGAAAGTACGTTTTGAGCTATATGAAGCCTATAATTCTCAAGAACCGATTTCCTAAAATTTTGCAAATAATTTTGAAACTGCTGTTTCACCCAACCAGCAACCACTGACAGCGGCCATGTTGTAATTCAGCTAAGTTGAACCCCCATTGTTTTAATGTGATGGGGCGAGCTTTCCTAATGTTACCCGCGAGACAACAAACGTGTGGTGGAACGTGCCAGTAACACATCACTTTTTTTTAAAGAGGTTGAACAATTAGACAAGTGGGAGCTTCACACGGCACGCAGTGAAATAAACTGGTGAAAAGAAGTCATGTTTATTTTAAATTTATAATCTGTTGGTTTGTTTCTTTGATTGTTGTTTTGGTGATGTTGGTTTTTTATTTATCCAATGCTTATTGTTATTTGATTGATTTTATTGGTACTTTTCTCGAAGATTTCATTATTAAAAGGACAACGGCAAAACTCACTGTTGACAAAAGAATTTCTTTCAATATAGATTATTATACATTGATTGAGACGACAACATAGGTCGGGCGACAGATTTCAGACAGTGTCCGCAAATAATGACCGCCAGACCACAAACCCATCAGTTGACTTCGAATATTTTGGACTAAAACCCAGACTACGACCAAAGTCATCACATAACTTAGAAAAAGGATTTTTTTTAAATAACGTGTGGGTGGGCAACGGGCAAGTCCATGTGGAAACTATATTGGTCAACACCATGTATAGCAGCACAGTAAACCAATGTCGGCATGGCATTATTATGACACTGTTGTCATTCAATCTTGGACATTTTTTAAAAATTATTATTATTATTTTAAAATAAAAGTAGCAGCACAGAAAATAACGTATGTCTTCAAATGTACCTGAAAAAGATTTTGAGAATCAACTAAAATGATAAGGCCAAGGTGTGAGGATCGAAGAAGTCAAAAGAGGGAGATTACACAGCATGAAAACCAAAGACCACCTTTACAATGTGTCGTCTACAACTTCCTCCATATTATGGCTCATGGTAAAACTTAAAACCACGGTATGGTGAATCTCAGCAAAGGGAAGGAGAAAGCAAGCAATAGGTAATAGGGCGAATAAAAAATGTTTGGAAGTGGGGAAGCGGGAGCCGGGGGGAGGAGGGCATTTCGAAAGTTTGGATCATTAGCAATGCGACTTAACAAAGTTGAACATGTAAGAGGACAAGAATAGAGATGATAGTGTCGTCCCGTGCCCTGCACCCAGTAGCACGCACTAATACTTGATTTATTAATAAAGAGAAGATAACGACCACGTGAAATGAATGCACGCCAGGCTGCCGAGGTTCAATAGTTTTCGATACTATCGGCGGCACATACCCCGGGGGTAGCTTGGCGGGATTAAGCACCTGAAATTTCAGCCAACATTCGGTTCTAGTTAACTGGGTTTCAATCCTGTGACACGCCGACCTGTCACTCGAAACATCTGCACGAGTGATGCAGTGATTCGAACTATTTGCAACCAAGGACACCAATCTAAAGTAACATTCTACAGTGGGCCAACAACCCCGAATCTCAACCATTCCCCGCTTCACGTGAAGATATTTATATATTCCATCCTGTGATCAATATTCCCTTTAAGCTGTGCGGCTGCGCGGCCGCGCAGATATCTGACCGACGCCGCGCAGCATTTTTGAATAACAGCGCAGCATTTTTGAATAACAGCGCAGCTAATTTTTGAAAACACATAAATTTAAAAAATTGATGCTTGGCAACTTTGCCGAGTTTTTTTTTAATATGCACATGGACGAACGAAACTTAGAGAGAACATTGCCTGTGATGCAATTTTAGCTTGAGAATATAAATGTCATTGCTAACAATTTAAACACATTTAAGATTTGTGTATGTTGTTAATACCACCATAAACCGATGTGCTTGGCACAGTGAGGTTGGTGTCATGCTTGCAAAGGCCCGTTGGGTGGGTGCTCCAAAATAATACGCCGTCTCCCCATTGTTTATCAAAAATAATTGGCTGGTCAGAGAAGGCGTAAACATTAGGTCACCATCACACCAGTGTGCAGTTCACATGGGTATGTGGTTTACGACCAAGATGAGTCTTATTGTTATTAATTGAAACAACTTTTACAAAACATTTTAAGAATAATTTGATATAATCGATGGCGATATCCTATGGCGGATTAAGGGGGGGGGGCTGAACAGGCTAAAGCCAGGGGCCCCCGATGATTAAGGGCCCCCAAATTTAGTATAATTTATAATAAAGGTGGACAAATATTCGTATGAATTCCTAAAGATATCATAAATTAAATAAATTGGCTCAATAAGAGATCATATTAATGAATACTATTTATATATTTTAATTTTTTTTTACAAACATCAGGATCTTGTGGTCTTGAGGCAACGTGTTGTCTTGTGGCGCAAGCGGTAACGGATTCGATTCCCGGCGTGGGCATATGTTTTTTTTTCATTTGTCTTTTTTTTTAATTATCTTTTTACACTCAATTTTAGTTTCCAGGCAAACAGTTATTTCTTTGTGTTCGGTTTTTTTTATGAATCCGATCCCGGAGTACAGACACATTATGAACAAGAAACCAATTGACTATCTAGTTACAAGTTACAGCTGCTAGCAATCATTTTACAGGGACGCTAGCTGGATAGGGCCCCAGTTTGAATTGCAGCCAGGGGCCCCGTGCAGTCTTAATCCGCCCCTGGTGATATCTATTCATTAGAGATAAGCAAAAAGATTCAGCCATCTAGCTAACCTGAAAATGAATTTAAATGAGCTCATAAACATCCTTGCTTGCAGACCGACAAGATGGATAAAGTTGTAGAAAGATTACAGAAAGTTTATTCGTAATTGTGTCTCATGAGTTGATCGAGGAATGATGTATGTCTTAAATGAGTCTCCTAAAGCAGCCATCCTACTGGCAGGCGCAATAAAAGCCGCTAACTAAACATTACATAGGGTACTAAGCTCAGCTTACTTCCACCCCATCCCCTACCGACTATTGTTATGGTCACATTGAAGGTGGATTGTGAAAAGCTTTAAAACTAGCATCCAAATTGGATCTTAATCGTAGAGAGAAAGAGAAATACCCCCATGATGAACTTATCAAAGAGAGATACTCCAATGATGAACTTATCAAAGAGAAATACCCCCATGATGAACTTATCAAAGAGAGATACTCCAATGATGAACTTATCAAAGAGAAATACCCCCATGATGAACTTATCAAAGAGAGATACTCCAATGATGAACTTATCAAAGAGAGATACTCCAATGATGAACTTATCAAAGAGAGATACTCCAATGATGAACTTATCAAAGAGAAATACCCCCATGATGAACTTATCAAAGAGAGATACTCCAATGATGAACTTATCAAAGAGAAATACCCCCATGATGAACTTATCAAAGAGAGATACTCCAATGATGAACTTATCAAAGAGAGATACTCCAATGATGAACTTATCAAAGAGAGATACTCCAATGATGAACTTATCAAAGAGAGATACTCCAATGATGAACTTATCAAAGAGAAATACCCCCATGATGAACTTATCAAAGAGAGATACTCCAATGATGAACTTATCAAAGAGAAATACCCCCATGATGAACTTATCAAAGAGAGATACTCCAATGATGAACTTATCAAAGAGAAATACCCCCATGATGAACTTATCAAAGAGAAATACCCCCATGATGAACTTATCAAAGAGAAATACCCCCATGATGAACTTATCAAAGAGAAATACCCCCATGATGAACTTATCAAAGAGAGATACTCCAATGATGAACTTATCAAAGAGACATACCCCCATGATGAACTTATCAAAGAGAGATACTCCAATGATGAACTTATCAAAGAGAGATACTCCAATGATGAACTTATCAAAGAGAGATACTCCAATGATGAACTTATCAAAGAGAGATACTCCAATGATGAACTTATCAAAGAGACATACCCCCATGATGAACTTATCAAAGAGAGATACTCCAATGATGAACTTATCAAAGAGACATACCCCCATGATGAACTTATCAAAGAGAGATACTCCAATGATGAACTTATCAAAGAGAGATACTCCAATGATGAACTTATCAAAGAGAGATACTCCAATGATGAACTTATCAAAGAGAGATACTCCAATGATGAACTTATCAAAGAGAGATACTCCCATGATGAACTTATCAAAGAGAGATACTCCAATGATGAACTTATCAAAGAGAGATACCCCCATGATGAACTTATCAAAGAGAGATACTCCAATGATGAACTTATCAAAGAGAGATACTCCAATGATGAACTTATCAAAGAGAAATACCCCCATGATGAACTTATCAAAGAGAGATACTCCAATGATGAACTTATCAAAGAGAAATACTCCAATGATGAACTTATCAAAGAGAGATACTCCAATGATGAACTTATCAAAGAGAGATACTCCAATGATGAACTTATCAAAGAGAGATACTCCCATGATGAACTTATCAAAGAGAGATACTCCAATGATGAACTTATCAAAGAGAAATACCCCCATGATGAACTTATCAAAGAGAGATACTCCAATGATGAACTTATCAAAGAGAGATACTCCAATGATGAACTTATCAAAGCCACGTCAAAGTCCATGACACAAGGAACGGTGTGAAGAGGTGCAGCGGGGGGAAAAGTTGTACAACCAGCAAAGCCCCCGGAGTTTGTTCAGCTCTATGCGTAATGCTGTAACCTTTACTTAGTCACGTTTTGACTTCGGAATTAATTGTTGTGGCTGAATGGAAGTAACATGAGACATAGCTGTTAACCCAGATCAGTGGCCTCTAACTCTAAATAAGTTGGGAAAATTACTATACATAATTACTATATATTGATGGAAGTTTACACAAATGAATAATTGTTCCATGTTTTAACTAGATGGCGTGGAGGAGGGCAGAGACAGAAAGAGGGAGTGTGTGAGAGAAAGAGAGAGAGAGAGAGAGAGAGAGAGAGAGAGAGCGAGAGAGAGCGAGAGACAGAGAGACAGAGAGAGAGAGAGAGAGAGAGAGAGAGAGAGAGAGAGAGAGAGAGAGAGAGAGAGAGAGAGAGAGAAAGAGAGAGAGAGAGAGAGAGAGAGAAAGAGAGAGAGAGAGAGAGAGAGAGAGAGAGCAATAATTTGCTATAATGTAAGGTCACAAATTGAATACTTTCTTTTTTTAATGACTTATTGAGATACACTTTTTAATTATTTGGGATCCGCCTCTGGTCCCATAGAAAAATAGCATACTTTCTAATTTTAATGACTAATATAGATTCAAAATTATTTGGGATCCGCTTTTGGTCCCATTGTATTTCTATCATTCTCTGTGTTGACAATCGAGGGTTAAAATGTCAGACACAACAGGCAGGCAGCAGAGGTTAATTTTTTTAAAAAATGTTGGTCGCTTCTTGGAGGCCGGTTTGAAACTTGAGGTTGAGGACACCGGGTTCTCTTACGAGCAGAAAGGCACGGGATCAGTTGGTGCAGATTGAGTGAGACCAGAGAGTTATTCACTGAGTCGGAGACCAAAGCTTGTTTCAGCCGTGTGAGACTTGTGAGCAAAGACTTGAAGTTGAACTTCTTGGTGAAAACACTACTTCTGGGGGAATGTGATAGACAAAACAAGTGTGGCGGGTAAGCGGGTGGATGAAGTTTACAACAAACAACATCCCATCTATGCGGTCCCAGTAAAAGGTCATCACACTACAGAGAATGTTACCACGAGGCTTGTGAATGAAGAATGCCTGACCACACAGTCAACTTAAAGCATTCATCAGAACGATCCGGAAATTATATTCGACTCGCACCCAACGACATGCGACCCGAACGGAAAACTTGGCCTCGTACAACACGTCACCAGAGACTTATAGCGAAGTAATGACCACACTAAACTCTCGCCGCCTCAGATTTGGAATCCAGTTAGCGTGCGTCACTAACGGCTAATTAGACCCTGTCTTTCTTTCAAAACCAGGCTTCCATCTCATGAACAAGCATTATCTAGGCAAGGTATATTAAATTGTTCCATGAAATATAGATGCATCGTGGTATTCAACGTATTTATCTCCAGCAATTGAACCATCCGTGATGTCATGAGGAAAAAAAAACACAAAAGGAGACGCCGACGAAATGTACTGAATAGGGTTGTTCTTCCGGAGTCCAGAGTTAACTGTAGCTTTCTCCTAATTAGGTCAAAATAAATGGTACACCCCGATGGTCACAAAGCCAGGCCATAAATATCATTTCAAAGGTAGTGGGGATGGTAGTATGGCAGTGTGGGGTATAGGATAACTTAGCCAATGGACCAAGTACTTCATTGCTGTGATAAAATAAAGTGCAAGAGTGTGTCGCGGGAAGTAACGTCTGGCAGTCTCATCATTAGCGAATAGGATCCACCAGGTTTCCACAGTAAACTGCTCTTTGTTTAATTTGGGGGGGGGGCTGCATTGCGTTGGTGAGTTAATAAAAGAAATAACCGGTCTTTTAATTAAAAAAAAAGATGCAGAATAGAAGAAATAAGGAATACGGAGAAGAAAATAAACAGAAAAGGAACATAAGAGATGAGGAAAGTACGAACAAAAGACTACCAAAACACGTAGCCGTGGAAAGTCTCAAGAAGAGATCAAATAGTTCAACCCAACGAGACAAATCCCGAGACCAATTGGCGCCAGTGTTTCATGCAGACGGTCGTTAGTCTGGCTGAGGGGCGAAGCCGTAAAGGAAGTCGATGGGTCAGGAGAGGGTCATTAAAACGCCACAGCAGGAGCAGTCGGACAGCCTATCCGTCTCTGTCCATCTCTGTCTATCCCAGCCTCTCTTATTTCTCTCTCTCTCTCTCACACACACATTTACATAATTATTAATAATTATCTATCTCTTTTTACTCTATAAAAATCTTTACGTCAACGAAAGCCTAATATAAAACTCAGGCTATTCGTGGTGAAATATTAGAAGAGATTTACTTTTGTACCACATTCTTATCAGCGTATCTCATTCGTAGCAGCATAACTTTCATGTCATATCAGAACAGACAAAAAAGCTCATTTTAGCTTGGCATGATATAAAGAAATGAGGTAGATGAAAAAGAAATGAATTCTTTCATGTCGTTTTTCCTTTCGGTCCGTTAAATTAAACCACTCAGCCGTAGGGGGACCAGGCGCTTCCAGGTCATTGTAGGGTATTTCATCTTTTTCGTTAGGAAAAAAAAGAATATAAAGTGTACATTTTAAACATAAAATAAGTGTTTTTTCCAAAGTTCAGTGTATCTTAAGACATTTTCAGACCTGGGTATGACATTGTCAGAGCCAGATATTACCTGATACGTAGCACGCTTTTATAGTTTGAGACAAGCCTGTATGCCCGGCGTTACCCAGGATGTCTTTAGGAAAAACACATGAAACATATTGATTAAGGGCCTTGTTGTAAATAAGTCACCTCGATACATTTCTTTAAAATTTCCATTAAAAGGTAATTAAAAACTAATTGTGTAAAATGTCTTTCCCCGGGAAGATCCCTTTCCCCAATACAATTACATGTGATGGGATCATGTACCCCAATATGATCCTCCGACATAAAGGGATCACAATCGTCATTGAATCCCGTTCAGCGATATGATCCTGTTTCTGATTGAAATCTCGTTAACTGGTGAGACACCGATCCCTATGGCATTAATATAATGTTTTCCTATTACAGATGGGATCCCGGCCCCCCGTGAGATCCCGTTTTGGCCTTTCTCGTGATTTCGCGTTCGACACTGTGCCAGGTCGTATTATGTAGGTATCTACAAGATATGGCTAAGGTTCATCAAAACACAAAGCGTCTTTGATTATTATCCTGCTGCACGTTCATTTCTGTTTCGGTATTATCTCGAAATGTCCAGTTTTAAATTATTACAAACCCCTGGCTACGAATGAGTGGATATTAGGAGTTCAATTCCATATTGTATTTAAAATGGGCCATTATGCTTTTGTGCACCAAATTTGGTTAAGATCCACTCATCCACCATGTAGCCAATGTTAAACAATGTTTTCCTTAAATAAGCTTTTTTTTTAACGGTACTTAATTTAAATTATTTAAAAAACCTTCAATCTGGATCATGGTGGATATATGTGCCCAGTTTTGTCGAGATCCGTTAATCAATGGAGAAACACATGTGACGCAAAGCACACCCGCGACAAACTAAAATTGTCTTTAAATATATAAAACCCATCATAAAATCATTTTTATTTAAGGTAGGGGTCTACCGATATGCCTTTTTGCCGATATTGCCGATACCGATATTACCGATATTTTTTTTGCCGATATGAGTACCGATATGAGTATTTGTTCGGACAAAAACCAGCGGTAATATTTGATGACGTCATTCTTAAATTTATCACTCGTAATTATTTATCTTTTATATTAGGGGACTACCAATATGCATTTTTACCGATATTTTTTTCCGATATGAGTGCCGATAGGGTATTTGTTAGGACAAAAACCAGCGGTCATATTTTATGACATCATTCTTAAATTTATCACTCGTAATTATTTATATTTTATAATTAAAGGGTCTACCGATATCCAGTTTTGCCGATATTACCGATTTTTTTGCTCCCCGAAACAAAGTTTCCGATGTGTTTACAAGTTCCAGATCATGACCTACATAGGACTCATAACAAAACGAACAATCCTTTATAAAAATGTACAAGCAAAATTAGGAAGTCCTTTTGAAACTTCAACCTTGACTCATAATTATTAATTCTAACCAATAGTTTAATTGCTTTTGCACACGGCCACCTTTTATGAATGAAACAATCAGAACAAAGTAATAGTAATAAGTGAAAATGAGGTTGAAGGTTGAATGGTTGCCAATGACAGCAAGTCTGCACACGGTACATTTTGTTATTCCATACGAAACGATATGATTTAGACATCTGCGATTCTGCGTGCATCTTTGCTGTTAGTATTAGAGCAATTACGTGAACATAATGTTTACATGTTATACATTTATTAGACCAATTACGGTATACTTGGCATCGGCACTATTTACACAGTATTTTAAGTATACGAAAATCGGCCGCTAAACAATATCACAGCACATGGCACACAGTATCGTGGCTGCACATATTAATACTAGAACTGTTTTGACTATTTCAATACCGGTATCGGGGTCGATATATTAATTTGTCAAGATATTTTAAATCTAAATGATAGTTTTTTTGTTTCCGTTTTTTTTTGGGGGGGTGGGTCAAAATGTCACTTATTATGAAATATCGGTGACGTCAATATCGGGACCTTTACATGCTACCGATACCGATATTGCCGAGATCCAGATATCGGTGCCGATATATCGGCCAGCCGATATATCGGTAGACCCCTAATTTAAGGTAATATTTAATCATTTTTAAAGTAAGCTAAATGTGTAGGCAACACTGATAATAACGCAAGGGGCACGAGCTTCTAACTAGCGGAGTATGTTTTACTTTTACAACCAATTTAAATAAAAAATCTTTTTCCGAAAAAATATTTTTTTCTTTTTTCATTTTGAAGTGCTTAAAATTCCAATTATAAAGGGAAGACACCAAAAAATCAAAATTAGGCACAGACAATAAACGTAATCTTACTTGAAGTGGTTGGCTGGATATGTAGATAATACTCGTAATCCGGCACATAGAAAATTCGAGGACTGCCCACCAGCTCAAGTTACTTGATGAAATATCCATTCAAACCATGCACTCTATGAGATTCCAAAAGTAATAAAACTACCCCCCCCCTTTTTTCTTCCCAGAACAATTGTGTCACGCCATTAATTTTTAATAATATTTTTAATGGCCCTTCAATTTTACACGGCACATTTGAATCAAATTTAAATTTCCGTAAAATAAAATGTTGCTTGCGCATAGAAGCGCTCTTGGTATGATATCAAAAGAAACTCGGGCATTTTATAGTATTGTGTGCCACTTTGACTGACTCGCTGATTTTTACCAAGAGAATTGTGTATTTTGATTCATAAACCTTAACTAGAGGCCGGTATGCACATTAATACTCATTTCCTAATATCTTTTTTTTAGACAGAACACCATGAAATATTCATGTCTTGTGGGATTACTGGCAGCCAACTTCCTCACATACAAAATCAGACTTGAGAGCGTCGTTGTCACATTGCTCTATACTCTATAGTGATGTCAACTTTCTTTCAACAACCGGCAGCTCTTAGTTAAGAGTGCAGGACGTTGTCGCCCGCTCCTAGCGTATAGCTGGAGTGGTCTGAAGACACCGTCAATTACATTTTTAGAAGGCCGTCCTACTCACTCTTGTAGTTGTCAAATTCACTGTCACTATTGTCGTGTTCACTATCATGGCCACCCACTTCACTATCATGGCCACCTTATTCACTATTATGGCTTTCCTATTCAATAATGTGTCGTTATTTTCACTATCATGGACATCATATTCCTTAATTAATATGGTCGCTCTATTCCCCATCATTTCCGTCCTATTCCCCATCATTTCCGTCCTATTCCCCATCATTTCCGTCCTATTCCCCATCATTTCCGTCCTATTCCCCATCATTTCCGTCCTATTCCCCATCATTTCCGTCCTATTCCCTATCATTGCTGCCCTACTCGCTATAATGGCTGCTCTATTCATGTTCTCTTCCGTCCTATTCACTATCATTGCCGTCTTATTCACTAAAATTGCCGTCCTATTCGCTATCATGACTGTCCTATTCGCTATCATGACTGTCCTATTCGCTATCATGACTGTCCTATTCGCTATCATGACTGTCCTATTCGCTATCATGACTGTCCTATTTGCTATCATGGCTGTACTATTCACTATCATTGCGGTCCTATTCGCTATCATGACTGTCCTATTCACTATCATTGCCGTCTTATTCACTAAAATTGCCGTCCTATTCGCTATCATGACTGTCCTATTCGCTATCATGACTGTCCTATTCGCTATCATGACTGTCCTATTCGCTATCATGACTGTCCTATTCGCTATCATGACTGTCCTATTTGCTATCATGGCTGTACTATTCACTATCATTGCGGTCCTATTCGCTATCATGACTGTCCTATTCACTATCATTGCCGTCTTATTCACTAAAATTGCCGTCCTATTCGCTATCATGACTGTCCTATTCGCTATCATGACTGTCCTATTCGCTATCATGACTGTCCTATTCGCTATCATGACTGTCCTATTCGCTATCATGACTGTCCTATTTGCTATCATGGCTGTACTATTCACTATCATTGCGGTCCTATTCGCTATCATTACTGTCCTATTCACTATCATGACTGTCCTATTCACTATTATTGCGGTCCTATTCACTATCATTGCGGTCCTATTCGCTATCATGACTGTCCTATTCGCTATCATGACTGTCCTATTCGCTATCATGACTGTCCTATTTGCAATCATGGCTGTACTATTCACTATCATTGCGGTCCTATTCGCTATCATTACTGTCCTATTCACTATCATGACTGTCCTATTCACTATTATTGCGGTCCTATTCACTATCATTGCGGTCCTATTCACTATCATGACTGTCCTATTCACTATCATGACTGTCCTATTCACTATCATTGCGGTCCTATTCGCTATCATGACTGTCCTATTCGCTATCATGACTGTCCTATTCACTATCATGACTGTCCTATTCACTATTATTGCGGTCCTATTCGCTATCATTGCGGTCCTATTCACTATCATGACTGTCCTATTCACTTTCATTGCGGTCCTATTCGCTATCATGACTGTCCTATTTGCTATCATGGCTGTACTATTCACTATCATGACTGTCCTATTCACTATCATTGCCGTCCTATTCGCTATCATGACTGTCCTATTCGCTATCATGACTTTCCTATTCACAATCATGACTGTCCTATTCACTATCATTGCGGTCCTATTCGCTATCATGACTGTCCTATTTGCTATCATGGCTGTACTATTCACTATCATTGCCGTCCTTTTCGCTATCATGACTGTCCTATTCGCTATCATGGCTGCTCTATTCATATTATCTTCCGTCCAATTCACTATCATTGCCGAAACAGTTACTTTCATGGCCGTCATATTCTATCATCCCTGTAATATTCACTATCAGAGCCGTGGTCAAAACGAGACTTGAAAATAGCCCCATTATAATGGACAACCCCACTAAAATATTTAATAGTCTGCCTCATCTTAGTCAACAAGGATGTTGATGTAACACCAGTGCTGTAGTTTGCCTTCAAATCTATGGCGTTATTTGCTTGAAACATTGTTGCGTTGGGCTGGGCTAACGCTAAGCTTGCCACTGGCATTCATCCAGCACCTCCCAGACAGTATGTAGGGTGAGTCCACTCAATCAATCAGACGGCTCAAAGTCCTCTTAAAGAATGGCATCGCGAGAAGTATTGTAGTTCGTGCGGGATCAGAAACGGAAGCCCAAGAGAATTCGTTGAAAGTTTTCATCTGTAGTTTGTAATAGTCTATAGATTTATTTTAGGGGGGGGGGCAAAATAAAACTTTGCTTTGTTTTGTACTATGCCAACGATAATAATAATAATTGATAATGTATATAGCGCTGTATACCAGCAAGGAACCGGGCTCACAGCGCTTTACATGGAGATCATAACATACATATAATAATTAAATAACCATTCATACCATAATAACAACATAAAGGACAGTACATTACACATAATCCACGTTAATCATTAAAAGAAATGTTGTTTCATTCATTTTTTAAATACAATTTGAAAAGATGCGTCTTAAGTGCAGTCTTGAAGGACTTGGTAGTTGGAATACTACGGATGTGTAATGGTAGAGAATTCCATTGTTTGGCTGCACAAAAAGAGAACGACCTTTCGCCAAAAGTTTTAGTTCATGTCTTAGGAACACAGAGAATACGTGTGTCTGCAGAAGAGAGTAGCTGACGACTGGGTGAGTAGACCGACAGAAGTTCGATAAGATAGGAAGGGGATGAGTCAGAAAAGAAGTTGTGACAGAGAACAGCCAGTTTGTAATCAATTCGAGCTTGTATAGGTAGCCAAATTTTGAACCTTCTGTAGTTTGTCAATGCATTGTTTTGGCGCAACTGACAGAAGAGAATGGCAATAATCAGTACGATCTAGAACAAGAGCACAGACTAGAGTTTTTGTTGCACTAACTGTTAAGTATTGACGGAATGAGCTGATCTGACGAATGGCGGTGTAGGCAGAGCGACAGATGTGATTGATGAAGTTGTTGGTAGACATTTTGTAAGAAATAATGTAGCCAAGATGCCTAGTCGATGTTTTGAACAGTATATCAGAACTAGCCATCTGAATAGAATTAGGAAGAGACAAAGAACTGCGTGATTTATTGTTCCAAAATAGGAGTGCTTCTGTCTTATCGTCATTCAGCTTGAGCTTGCTGAAAGTCATCCAAGACTCTACCTCACCAATGCATTCCTGCATCAATTGGACAGTGAAGTCCAATATCGGAGGGATCAGTGTGAGTGTATAGCTGAGTATTATCTGCAAATGATTGGCTTTTAATTGAATGCTTTCGAGCAGTAGAAGTAGTGGCCTTGTATACAGTACGAAAAGTACCGGACCCAAAACGGAGCCTTGAGGCACACCATAAACTAAGTCAGCTTTGTGAGAGATACATCCATCTACTGATACCACCTGTGATCTGTTAGATAAGTATGATTGAAACCAAGCCAGAACTGAGCCAGAAATCCCAAAATAATTTTGCAGGGTTTTAGCAACGTTTGATGGTCGACGGTGTCAAAGGCTGCACAAAGATCTAAGAGGACCAATATAGAGATTTTCCCACTGTCCAGTGCGAGTAGGAGGTCATTTGTTACCTTCAGCAGGGTGGTCTCTGCTGTGAGAAGGTCTGTAGGCCGACTGATTAGGACTTAGAAGAGTGTTGTCGTTAAGATAAGCAAAACGTTGTTTTAAGACAAGTTTTTCTTTGACCTTCGATATAAATGAAATATTAGACACAGGTCGATAGTTGTTTCAATTGCTTCGGTCTAACCCTTGTTTTTTTAGCAATGGTTTTATTACAGCAGATTTACATAAGGTGGGAAAAGAACCAGACGTTAGACTCTCATTTACTATATTGGTTATTGTTGGGAGTAAGAGATCTAATGACTCAACCAATAGTGGAGTGGGGATGGGATCAAGAGAGCACGACGTTGGCTTAGATTTTAGAATAACAGCTTTGACCTCATTTTCGGTAACAGGCTGGAACATTTCAGTTTGACCTCACAGCAAAAGAAGGAGATAAATAATGACATGGTAACATCGTTTTGTCAAGCTCGGCCCGAATTTCGGCAATTTTGTTTGTAAAAAAGTTTTAAAAATATATCTGGTTGTTGATGCAATGGATATACAGAGGGAAGGACCACATCTTTACCAATCCCTCTGAGGTTATTACATACATTAAATAGTTGCCAACTAGTACTACTTTTGAGTATTTTATTACTTTAGTACGAGGTTTTTGCTTGATGTACGATGTTAGTCACACGTCGCTTGGCGGTAGAATAAATGTGTTTATGTACGACAAGTCTTGACTTCAAACACGTCTTTTCAGCTACACACCGATCTTTCCTTGGCGCGTCAAAGTTCATCCTTCATTGTTGAATACCAGGGAGCTGTCCGTGTTGACATGACATTGTGGCGGGTGACAGGGGCATGTCTGTCCAGCACAGTGCGTAGTGCACCATTCAGCTTATCCAAAGTGGAGCAGCGGTCAGGGGACACGGCCACACTTAGATCTTGCCAGAAGGCATCGTGGTTCATGCCAAGCAGATTGCGAAGGTCCTGAAATTTTGCGGGAGGAGGGGAGGGGGGCAATCACACTAATTTCACATATAACACATAAGTGATCGAGGACAGCTCTTCTGTTACTGTTGCGGATTTGACAATGTTATCGTCAGGTCTGTGCAATACCCAGTCAATTATGTGTCCTCGATTGTGTGTTGGTTTATCTCAACAAATAAACAGAAATTTATTTTCTAGACTCTCCGTAAATTTTCCTCTTTAATTTCTATTCACAGCGTTTTGAAACTCATTTTTAGTAAATTTAAAAGTTAATCCATATTTAATTACTTGTCATTTAAAGTAAAGAACCCCGAAGCAGTGAGCTCAGAAGACTTAAAAAGGAACACTTCTCAGCAAAGTAACTTGTAAATGGGTATAATATATCTAGAATACCATTTTTTTAAACACTAGAAAGTCTGGATGGATGAACTTGTAAATATTCCCACTTGCCCGCCGAGGTCTATTACCATAGATCTACATACTACATAGCAACCTACACCAGTTTTTCCACTTATCGAGAAATAGCTTTTGGGAATTCCCACAATCGGAACATTTTCTCCGGTTCTCGCTGCATAAAGTGGTATGAGCTTTCCTCGGGGGGGGGGCATCATCTCCGCTGGCTTATGAAATGTTCCTGTTGAATAACTCAACTATCAGGGGACCACGAGGCGGGAATCTTTTTAACGACGCACTGTCTACAGACTACAGACACAGAAACAACGGGGACCGACGACGAAGATGAGCCACTGTCACGAATAGCTTTGGCCTAAGGCGTCGACATGGCGATGTGTGGTCTTTAAGGCAAACCACCAACAGTTAGTTTACGATGAAAAGTGGGGTGGCTGTTGATTTTTAAACAAAGTGACTACGTGTATTTCTTAGGATCACGGCATTCTTTTAAATGCATCACACGAGTGGATGACTCTCGAGGTGCCGAGATCCAGCTTTCTGGGCAGGCTTCGATGTATCGCAATGACCAGTGCTGTTTGGGTAATGTCGGGAAGTCGGGTTTCCAAGTACCAATACACGAAATATCCCAACAGCGTGTGTCTTTGAGGGGTGGTGTGGAAACACCAAAACGAGTTTATAATTTCAGAATCAACAGATGCATGTCTGCACATATCTGAATGTAGAATAGATTATCATCATTTCTTAAGTCACTAGATACAAAGAGGAATGTTAGTGGAAAAATCTGGGTTTTCTTCATCTGGCGTCCCTGGGTTTACGATTCCTTTAATTGAAGTAGTTACTGAGCTTAAATTAATGTTTCATAAATTTAATTTAACACTACTGATTTCATATCTATTTACTTCACAAGGAGGGCACGCAAACCTAAATGTCACCTGCCACCACACAAAAACGTTGTCCACAGAATAAATAAAAAAAATTAAAATCATTTGTAACATGAAAAATTAATGGGTGAATGAAGATATGAGTTGATGCGTGATACGGCCGCATGGACAACAAATTTAACGTGGCGGTTTATAGACAGAGACCACTGTGTCATCAGTATACGTTTAACTAATAGACTCCATGTAGAGCCAAATAATCTTACAAAGAGGAAAAAAACCAACGCATTCATTACTCATCCACTCTATCAAGAAATTAAGACGTGAACGGGTGCAATCTTATAAATCAACCGATCCCCTTGTTGGAAGACAGACAGCGTGCCTGTAATTAAACGTCACGCGGGGTCGCACACTGGACGTGTCCATGTGGTGCCTTGACCAGAAGCCCTTCTTTTTTTCCTCGCCGGTCTCGGGGTTAATGAGTCCATTCGTGGTCAAGATCAAACAAGTGCAGTCGTGGAAGGCGTCGGGTGAGCTCAGCAATGAAGGCCGCTGGTGGGTTAGACGGAGAACCTCGTCGTTTTGGGGTTTTTGTTATTTTTTTTATATTTTTTTAACGAATGGAGATGTACAGTAGCTTAAGATAAACCTTCAGGGGAAAGTGCGCAGCTTTCAGGGGAATGGAAAGAAACACCACTAGGACCAAAGCCTGACTTTAAAAGGACACTCCCCCCACCCTAGCTCCACTCCAAACACACACAAAATATAATATAATATTTATATGTATTTAGTACTTTCATGATTACAATCGATTTAGACACCTTCTGAACATCTAAAGCTAAAAGGCGCGTGGAAGTGGAAGTATGGAACTAACTACAGGGAGGACGGGACTCGGGGACGGGGGGGTTGGTGGCTTAGCCAAGTTGGCATCGTGGACGTGGCGGAGGGGGTGGGGTGTGCGTGGATGGGGTAGAGATCGAGGGGATGGTGGCGGGTTGAGATTCGGGCTGCCCTGGCTCGTGAATGTGTAGTTCTGGGGGGCTTTGGGTAAGGCACAGCGAGGTACTGCATGCGTCACTTCGGCTCCACAGCTTTGGGGTTCCTTACATTTCTCCTGACCCGAGGGGACGCCTCTGGTATTGTTAGGCATGTTTCTTTCAGCGGGGGGGGGGTTTATTTTGAGGTGCCGCGGGTGGGGGTCATTTTGCTACGTCTGTCTTACGCATGTTCTGTTATGAGCTTCCATTTGTCATTCTTCGCTCGCTTCGACTCTCTACTTTGTTCCTTGGTCTCCAACGACCACTCTATCACTTTGCCCTTCATGACCCCCCACTTACGCCGTGTTTTTGAGTGTGTTCGTTTGTCCGATTTTCTTGGTGTAATTTGTAAATACATTGGTGTGTCTTTTAATTACGCTAGGTATCTGAGACTTACGTTACCTACTCTTCGTTTGCTTCCAAACTCTTCGTGTTAGTGTTGGACTTCTTTATGCAGTTTGTAGAAGCTATGTGTATGCGATATTTGCGGAGGAGTAATACGGGATCGCGCTGCGTTAGGTTGTCTGCTGTGAAGTACGACTGGTTCCGAGTTAAAACATGAATTATTACTAACATCTTTTGCTAACGGGTTTTTCGCATGGATCACTTAGGCTGGGTCGAATTATACAGTATATTCATACTCAAATGCACATTTCTATTAAATAAAAAATTATCATTTTAACCTATTATAAAATGGGACGGTATGGCAAGTATGAAAGCTGAGACTCGCATTAGAGGAAGATCCTTTCGCAAGGGAAGACGATGGATCTAGCCCTCAGATATTATTTGTTGCTTTAACGAATAATTACTACTTATCCTTGACATGCTTTTATTATTGTGATTCACATCGTTTGTTCAGGTGCCCGTAATTATGGGACAGCACTAACAAAGCACTGACGCCTTAGTCGCTCATCGCGATCTTTAGTGTATGTTTCACGTGAGGGCTTGACGTGGGCCTTAATTTTATCCTGACGTTTAGTGTTTGTTACATAGTTAACTGAAAATAAGGAAATAAATTTGAATAATTCTTTAATTTTTATTAATATCTGTTTGATAGTACTAACCCCCATTAATCAATGCTGCATTTTTTTTTATGAAATATTGATTCATTATTTCGACTTACTTTTTGTTTTTTGTTTTGGAGATTGTTTCATTGATTGGACTCTTTTGTATGCTATCTCGGTATAATAAGTTTTGAGTGCATGTCAGTGTTCCATGGTCCAAATTATTAAGTGTGGCAAAAAAAATAATTAGGGTGATTGGCATCTTAAAAATCAGAAGTATAAGGAAGCTTCGAGGTTTAAGTTTTACTAACCAAAATATTGTTGCAACACAATGCTCAGATTTTTAATTAATTTTACTAGTAAAGTTGCTAAGATTTAGTGCTGGTGGTTCGCTATCATTGATGGGGGTTCCGGTACCCTGTTTCACTAGCTCTTTCCTAGTGTTGTAATTGTACAGTTGTCATATCTAGAGGGCACGATTGCCACTTTATCTGGAGTATTCCACCTCCATAGGATTCGGCAGGTTTACAATTGGGTTAAGATGAATTGCGTGGTTATTGTATTGTTGCAAGCATTTCTCTTTGCTTTAATTTCTACTAATCTCTCTTTGTTAAGAGATTTATAAAATAATTTATAATTAGTACAGTGACTGTTTAGGGGAACTTTGGGATTCTGCTTAAGCTGCTGTGTACTGTATGACGTCCATTGTTTGATATTATATTTTAATCTATTTATATCAAATCAAACTAAAATAAAAGACTCAAATACACCATATAACAAACATCATACTTACATAATCCTATATTCAAATACCCCCTTTCCCCAGCAATTAATAAAATAAAAAGTATCTAAAATTCAAAGTAAAACTATATTACCATTCCCTTTTATCCCCCAATGTAATCCCACCTGACCATTCCCCAAATTTACATAATAAAAAAAAATAAAAAAAAACTAAATAAAAACTCCAAAAACTATATATAAAACAACAATAACAATCTTAAAACCTCCACCACCTAAGTTATTTTATTATAGTGCTCTATCAATTGTGTGTGTTAACCCATCCCTGCCCTCTCTTAAACAAATACTTTTTCCCCACAATACGTATTCTTAAATCACAATCACTGAGTCAACTAGATATAAACACTCATCTTAGTCATAAAGTGTTCCCAACCTGTGACCGCCCCTTAGTCATCTACACACCCACCCGTGTGTATACTCAATAAACACTCAATAATAGTGCAATAATATCAATTCTCAGTAAAATCACCCATCCACTTATACGTAAATTTATTTAAGTCTAAACTAGTTCATAACAATTACCTACATAACATCCTATGTACTAAATTGTATATATGTTCTTAGTACACCGTCAATTATCGCACTTACCACTCCCGCCACTATACATTTACCAACACACTTTTACTCAACAAAAAAACAAAATACAAAAAACTCTCCACAACTTCACCCTCCCCCCTCCCCATCAAACCCAACCAAACCCCAACACCCCCCCAACACTTTCACTCCTACCCTATTCCATCCAAATCAAACCCCAAACCCCAACCCATTCCCTCTAAACCCCCCCCATCACCCCCCTCCACCCAACTACACACTAACAAACAACCCAATCCCATTATAACCCCAAAAAAACCCCCAACCCACTCAAAAAAACTCCTATAAATCCATATGCCAAAGTAATATCCATGACCCCCTCAACCCCAATTTCTAATAACTCTGTTCAGTACCATGTGTCACAACCCACCTAATCTCTATAACACCCTGAACCCCTAACACAATGTAACACCATCCCCTTCAACACTCACTTGAAAATCTCTACTCCAATATAGTGTATGTGTTGTGTTGTGTCGGTAAATCTACAAGTATATATGTATTATATAATACTCTCTGTCTATCCACTTATGTACATGGACTTAATCCCCCAAAGCCACACTTGTCAAAGTAAATCACTATATCTAGATCGTGTATATCTAATAATTTGCCATCTAAGTACTAGTGTCAGTCTCAGTCAATATAAATGACTGTCGTGTACATTTCTAGTCTCACTGTGATAGTACTCTCTCTACTAAACCACCAAAGCAATACAAATACCAAGCTGTAAATTTCCCTATACTTCCAAAATTTACAATATCATACTAATTATTCTACCCACAAAACATAACCCCACAAACACCTCCCACCAAAATACCATTTTATCAATTAATTATTACTAAACTATCTTATTTTATATTTCCATTTTCATACGAAGCTAAGTCTATTTGTCATCCTAGTTCATTTCGTAGAATTTAGCACTCTTCCATGACCTTACTCTCCATACTACATGTGTGTTTATAAAATAGGACGAATGCTTGTCATTTCATAAACTGAATGTGAGATCAACTTCCCGCCCTGAGAATAATAAGGCCACTGCCCCATATGATGTGTGATAACCCTTGTCTCCCCCTTCTGACATGCTCAGGTGATAGAGCTATTGGTCTACACCTCCCTCTCAATCCTCCTCCGCTCTTGTTTGGCGATGAACCGCTGAGTAGCATCGCTCTAGTATGACCTATGTGTAAACATCAAGGCCGATGCTAATCTTAGCCTAGTTTTCTCATATTTTTTTATACCTCTCGCATATAACTAACAATGTAGATACTTCGCATAACTACTTGTGCCCTATCAAGTAGGATAAAGATATGATGAGAAAAAAAGATGGGTCTTATTCCTATGGCATGTACTGCTAGTCTCGAGAGGCAAAGGCGGCAATTATCATCCTGTGTAGTTAAGCTCTATATGCAATTAAATGTGTTTGGGATCAGTACATCAGTGTCAGCGGAAAAATTGTCCAATATTATATCATTATGTCCACTCATCGACATCCATTAATTAAAATCCCCAAATGTTGTAGATCAACTCATCTTTGAGTTCTATTTATCTATAAGTCACTACATAATACACCCGACGCTCCGCACCTCCCGCCCTAAGAACATAGATAGACAAAAACAACATAGTATATATAGTTAACAGAATAAGAAGAGAATGAGTCATCATAGTGTTATTGATTTTTTTGTATTTGTTTGTTTTGTGTTGTATGTATTTGTATAAGTTCTATATATTTATTGTCTCTGTCATGTTTTGTATTTGTTAGTAGTTATTGTTGTATTATTTTAGTGATTTTTATGTATATGTCCTTATATATTCTAAGTGTTCACAATCATAAACCTCATAATTTTTTATTATTATAGTTTTTGTTTTGTTATCTAAACCATAATAGAAGAATGAATAATATGTGAGTGATCAATATTGTTTGTTTCCTTTACTGTTTTAGTATACATAACAGAGTGATAGAAAATGTTGATTGTGTAAGTGTCTGTTGTCATTTTTTGTGTTTTTTGTTTGTGTTGTTCGTTATCTGTGTTAGTTTGACGTGTTGTAGTGTTTGTTTATATGTTCTGTCGTGTTTGTGTTTTGTTATGTTGTGTTTTGTGTTATTTTTTTTTTTTTATTTCTATTATTGTTTTATGCGTGTTTAGTGTATGATGATTTGTGTTTGTCTTGTTGTTTTTTTTTAGTTTGTCGTGTTTTTTTTTTTATATGTGTGTATTGTTTTTATTTATATATACAGTATAGTAAGGAACTCTCATGGATAGTCAGATGTAGTT
>CALYLW010002486.1:0-2500 GCA_944989445.1 Ampullaceana balthica
TAGCATCACGGACAGACACTACAGACGTGACAGAGATTGCAAATTATGTATATTGATGATATTTATTCATTATTTATATATAGATATTTATTTCAAAATTTATTTACTTTAATTTTTTTTTATATAGTCCTCAGTTATCTCCCAGATCCTTGTCGACGAGGCCAGACCTTGTAACTGTAACTGTTTATAACCGCAGAGTTAGAAATCATATTTTAGCCAGAATTTTAGCATGTCTTTTATCAGTAACTTAGCAGGAGATAGGAGTGTAAGCTCTAAATAGGATAACACCCGGACATTGATTTATTAGGCCGCGATTTCCCAACACCCGTTACACGTAATGGCACGTCTTACAAATAATAACAAATATTCGCTGCCATCGGATTTTTTTTAATGATAACAGAAAATTAGCCCTTTCACAAAATGACACAAGGTTAGCGTATTCATAGATGTAATGCAAATCAATTGGGATTAAAAGAATGTATTAAATATGTAATCCACCAAGGGAAGGGACATGTGTAGAATTAGCAGCCTCTGCCAAGTTTCAGACTGTTAGAGCACTGGGAACTTATCTGTGTAAAGGTTACATATTTCTTTAGGTAGACGGCTACATTTCAAGTATGGGAGTTGTCCCCCCACCTCCATGTGTGTTATAAATAAGGGCTTACGTCACCGATCTATGTATGACGTTGGCAGTTGCTTGAAACCCGCTGAAACATCCCATTGTTATCATGATAAGTAATTTTAAGTTAAGGCAATATAAATTTCAATATATTTGAATTGAATATAGTATTTTTAAAAATAAAATATAATAATATACAGAGTTTCGAAGGTTTTTAAAAAATCAAATTGTCAACATATAAATATGAGCCATTTAGTTAAAAAAATATTAGCAAGTAAATTTAAAAGTATTAAATTTAAGTATTTTAAAACGTAAATAATAATAATTTAATACCTCACAGGGATCAGTGTCGTAAATCGGGGTTAAGGTTGCTTGTTCTGTGTCAAGGTCAACTCGTATATCGTATTTAACAGCCAATGTCAAAGAACCTCGCCATGTTCTACCCCCTGTAGCCATAAATATCGCTTGTAATTATTGTTCTTTCAATGTCCTATGTCCAATGTAGCCATAAATATATCTCGTAACGATTCTTTTATTTTCCTATGTAACAACAATGTATACATTTTGCCTATGGCGTAATAAAGTTTTTAGCTCTATATACCACAGCTGTGACAAGAAATTCTGTGACACGTCAAGTCTTACTTCCAACACTCTAGCAACAAATGTAATTGACTACCACATCGCCGAATCTGGTCATCGGACGCCGTCCTAATGTAAAGGATATTTCCATGAGGCTATCACAATACTTCAAAGGCACACACGTCACAGTTAAAGGTATATGTTGAAATCTTATTCATAAATAACGAGGTGATAAAATTATAGTTAACTCCACCGTAGCCGACCAAAGCCCGGGTGAGAGAGGAGGGTTTTGCGAAGGGCTAGCAACCCCTCCGTGTAATGAAAAAACTTATCTACAAAAACACACAAAATATTACAAAAGGAAGCTCGGACCTTGGAAAAGATGGGTCTCATTGCAGAGAACTAATGAAGCTGGGTGGCCAAATCCAAATGGAAACCACCCGGCCGACAACCATCCTCTCCACTAGGACCACCACCAGTTTAGGAACATGGAACGTATGTGGTTTGTGTCGCACCACGGAGAAATCCAGGACTAAAAACAAAGACTGGACTCCATTTCATTAAAGCAAAGACTGGACTCCATTTCATTAAAACAAAGACTGGACTCCATTTCATTAAAACAAAGACTGAACTCCATTTCATTAAAACTTTGAACACCCCTAAACTTTCCTTAGGACAACGGTTATCTCACCATGTAATACATTTCTCATAAAAGTACAGACTTCTGAAACTTGTGCCATAATTCCACTGAAAAGTGGGAATTTCAAGGAAACCACCATCGTACTTTGTTCACATGGGGCACGATGGTCGAGTGGCATGCACGGGTTCGAATTAATGTGACGGCCTAGGGCTTCCCTAAGTCCATCCAGCTCCGAATAGGTACCCAGCACTAGTTAGGGAAATAAAGGTGGCTGGGTATTGCGTGGAACCATTATAGCCGTGACCTGTGAACGATGCATCACTTGCCAACAGACCGGCATGGTCTGTGGACGCATTAATCCTTCTGTATAGAAGCCTTGAAGTTGAAGCCAACAGAACAGGGCAGAGATAACTTTATATCCAAGATATGACATTGGATGCAAAATATTACTTTATATACAAGAGTTGAATGTAAATGGAAGAGATGAAGTTATATTCGCGACATGACATTTTATACAAGAGACTAATGTATATGCAAGATAAGACATCATATACAAGAGATATATTATTATTATTATTATATGTATATACAAAAATGACTTTATTTGCAAGAGATGATTGTATTTGCAAGAGCTGACTTTATATGCAAGACATGAGACATGA
>CALYLW010002486.1:7500-45947 GCA_944989445.1 Ampullaceana balthica
TTCTCACAGAGCTCATATTTAACAGTATTCTCACAGAGCTCATATTTAACAGTATTCTCACAGAGCTCATATTTAACAGTATTCTCACAGAGCTCATATTTAACAGTATTCTCACAGAGCTCATATTTAACAGTATTCTCACAGAGCTCATATTTAACAGTATTCTCACAGAGCTCATATTTAACAGTATTCTCACAGAGCTCATATTTAACAGTATTCTCACAGAGCTCATATTTAACAGTATTCTCACAGAGCTCATATTTAACAGTATTCTCACAGAGCTCATATTTAACAGTATTCTCACAGAGCTCATATTTAACAGTATTCTCACAGAGCTCATATTTAACAGTATTCTCACAGAGCTCATATTTAACAGTATTCTCACAGAGCTCATATTTAACAGTATTCTCACAGAGCTCATATTTAACAGTATTCTCACAGAGCTCATATTTAACAGTATTCTCACAGAGCTCATATTTAACAGTATTCTCACAGAGCTCATATTTAACAGTATTCTCACAGAGCTCATATTTAACAGTATTCTCACAGAGCTCATATTTAACAGTATTCTCACAGAGCTCATATTTAACAGTATTCTCACAGAGCTCATATTTAACAGTATTCTCACAGAGCTCATATTTAACAGTATTCTCACAGAGCTCATATTTAACAGTATTCTCACAGAGCTCATATTTAACAGTATTCTCACAGAGCTCATATTTAACAGTATTCTCACAGAGCTCATATTTAACAGTATTCTCACAGAGCTCATATTTAACAGTATTCTCACAGAGCTCATATTTAACAGTATTCTCACAGAGCTCATATTTAACAGTATTCTCACAGAGCTCATATTTAACAGTATTCTCACAGAGCTCATATTTAACAGTATTCTCACAGAGCTCATATTTAACAGTATTCTCACAGAGCTCATATTTAACAGTATTCTCACAGAGCTCATATTTAACAGTATTCTCACAGAGCTCATATTTAACAGTATTCTCACAGAGCTCATATTTAACAGTATTCTCACAGAGCTCATATTTAACAGTATTCTCACAGAGCTCATATTTAACAGTATTCTCACAGAGCTCATATTTAACAGTATTCTCACAGAGCTCATATTTAACAGTATTCTCACAGAGCTCATATTTAACAGTATTCTCACAGAGCTCATATTTAACAGTATTCTCACAGAGCTCATATTTAACAGTATTCTCACAGAGCTCATATTTAACAGTATTCTCACAGAGCTCATATTTAACAGTATTCTCACAGAGCTCATATTTAACAGTATTCTCACAGAGCTCATATTTAACAGTATTCTCACAGAGCTCATATTTAACAGTATTCTCACAGAGCTCATATTTAACAGTATTCTCACAGAGCTCATATTTAACAGTATTCTCACAGAGCTCATATTTAACAGTATTCTCACAGAGCTCATATTTAACAGTATTCTCACAGAGCTCATATTTAACAGTATTCTCACAGAGCTCATATTTAACAGTATTCTCACAGAGCTCATATTTAACAGTATTCTCACAGAGCTCATATTTAACAGTATTCTCACAGAGCTCATATTTAACAGTATTCTCACAGAGCTCATATTTAACAGTATTCTCACAGAGCTCATATTTAACAGTATTCTCACAGAGCTCATATTTAACAGTATTCTCACAGAGCTCATATTTAACAGTATTCTCACAGAGCTCATATTTAACAGTATTCTCACAGAGCTCATATTTAACAGTATTCTCACAGAGCTCATATTTAACAGTATTCTCACAGAGCTCATATTTAACAGTATTCTCACAGAGCTCATATTTAACAGTATTCTCACAGAGCTCATATTTAACAGTATTCTCACAGAGCTCATATTTAACAGTATTCTCACAGAGCTCATATTTAACAGTATTCTCACAGAGCTCATATTTAACAGTATTCTCACAGAGCTCATATTTAACAGTATTCTCACAGAGCTCATATTTAACAGTATTCTCACAGAGCTCATATTTAACAGTATTCTCACAGAGCTCATATTTAACAGTATTCTCACAGAGCTCATATTTAACAGTATTCTCACAGAGCTCATATTTAACAGTATTCTCACAGAGCTCATATTTAACAGTATTCTCACAGAGCTCATATTTAACAGTATTCTCACAGAGCTCATATTTAACAGTATTCTCACAGAGCTCATATTTAACAGTATTCTCACAGAGCTCATATTTAACAGTATTCTCACAGAGCTCATATTTAACAGTATTCTCACAGAGCTCATATTTAACAGTATTCTCACAGAGCTCATATTTAACAGTATTCTCACAGAGCTCATATTTAACAGTATTCTCACAGAGCTCATATTTAACAGTATTCTCACAGAGCTCATATTTAACAGTATTCTCACAGAGCTCATATTTAACAGTATTCTCACAGAGCTCATATTTAACAGTATTCTCACAGAGCTCATATTTAACAGTATTCTCACAGAGCTCATATTTAACAGTATTCTCACAGAGCTCATATTTAACAGTATTCTCACAGAGCTCATATTTAACAGTATTCTCACAGAGCTCATATTTAACAGTATTCTCACAGAGCTCATATTTAACAGTATTCTCACAGAGCTCATATTTAACAGTATTCTCACAGAGCTCATATTTAACAGTATTCTCACAGAGCTCATATTTAACAGTATTCTCACAGAGCTCATATTTAACAGTATTCTCACAGAGCTCATATTTAACAGTATTCTCACAGAGCTCATATTTAACAGTATTCTCACAGAGCTCATATTTAACAGTATTCTCACAGAGCTCATATTTAACAGTATTCTCACAGAGCTCATATTTAACAGTATTCTCACAGAGCTCATATTTAACAGTATTCTCACAGAGCTCATATTTAACAGTATTCTCACAGAGCTCATATTTAACAGTATTCTCACAGAGCTCATATTTAACAGTATTCTCACAGAGCTCATATTTAACAGTATTCTCACAGAGCTCATATTTAACAGTATTCTCACAGAGCTCATATTTAACAGTATTCTCACAGAGCTCATATTTAACAGTATTCTCACAGAGCTCATATTTAACAGTATTCTCACAGAGCTCATATTTAACAGTATTCTCACAGAGCTCATATTTAACAGTATTCTCACAGAGCTCATATTTAACAGTATTCTCACAGAGCTCATATTTAACAGTATTCTCACAGAGCTCATATTTAACAGTATTCTCACAGAGCTCATATTTAACAGTATTCTCACAGAGCTCATATTTAACAGTATTCTCACAGAGCTCATATTTAACAGTATTCTCACAGAGCTCATATTTAACAGTATTCTCACAGAGCTCATATTTAACAGTATTCTCACAGAGCTCATATTTAACAGTATTCTCACAGAGCTCATATTTAACAGTATTCTCACAGAGCTCATATTTAACAGTATTCTCACAGAGCTCATATTTAACAGTATTCTCACAGAGCTCATATTTAACAGTATTCTCACAGAGCTCATATTTAACAGTATTCTCACAGAGCTCATATTTAACAGTATTCTCACAGAGCTCATATTTAACAGTATTCTCACAGAGCTCATATTTAACAGTATTCTCACAGAGCTCATATTTAACAGTATTCTCACAGAGCTCATATTTAACAGTATTCTCACAGAGCTCATATTTAACAGTATTCTCACAGAGCTCATATTTAACAGTATTCTCACAGAGCTCATATTTAACAGTATTCTCACAGAGCTCATATTTAACAGTATTCTCACAGAGCTCATATTTAACAGTATTCTCACAGAGCTCATATTTAACAGTATTCTCACAGAGCTCATATTTAACAGTATTCTCACAGAGCTCATATTTAACAGTATTCTCACAGAGCTCATATTTAACAGTATTCTCACAGAGCTCATATTTAACAGTATTCTCACAGAGCTCATATTTAACAGTATTCTCACAGAGCTCATATTTAACAGTATTCTCACAGAGCTCATATTTAACAGTATTCTCACAGAGCTCATATTTAACAGTATTCTCACAGAGCTCATATTTAACAGTATTCTCACAGAGCTCATATTTAACAGTATTCTCACAGAGCTCATATTTAACAGTATTCTCACAGAGCTCATATTTAACAGTATTCTCACAGAGCTCATATTTAACAGTATTCTCACAGAGCTCATATTTAACAGTATTCTCACAGAGCTCATATTTAACAGTATTCTCACAGAGCTCATATTTAACAGTATTCTCACAGAGCTCATATTTAACAGTATTCTCACAGAGCTCATATTTAACAGTCTCCATGACAAACGTCAACAATCACTCTGAACATTGTGGTGCACGAGAAGTTAAGATGTGGCGATTTGACTATAACAGGTATAAGTCTCCTGTTTGTAAAGTTCACTAACAATGTCAATGAAATGTATAAAGACAAACCCAAAAAGGTGCAAAGGAAGGCCGGGGTCCTTGTATTTTTATCAGTTATTCCCCACGAACATATGACGTAACAAAAGGCCCCAGTCGATGCCCATTTAGACAAAGACAAAGCTGGCCAACCAATTTACACAATAGTTCTCATTGCCGTTGTTAAATGGTCATCGTCAGTGTCTGCTTCTTTGTCAAACGAGGAGACATCCTTATCTCGCCAAGAGCACTTAACTGTGTTGTCCTCTTGAATGGCATTAAAACTAGGCGTCTGAACTTTAGTCCAAAGATATTCACCAGGTGCTCGTCATTTAGTCCAGTGAAATAATGTAGTTGTATGAATTTTGGTCCAATGATGTAAACTAGTAGTCTGAATGTTGGTCCAAGTATATAAAGTAGTAGTCTGAATGTTGGTCCAAGTATATAAAGTAGTAGTCTGGATGTTGGTCCAATGATGTAAACTAGTAGTCTGAATGTTGGTCCAAGTATATAAAGTAGTAGTCTGAATGTTTGTCCAAGTATATAAAGTAGTAGTCTGAATGTTGGTCCAATTATATAAAGTAGTAGTCTGGATGTTGGTCCAATTATATAAAGTAGTAGTCTGAATGTTGATCCAGTTATATAAAGTAGTAGTCTGAATGTTGGTCCAAGTATATAAAGTAGTAGTCTGAATGTTGGTCCAAGTATATAAAGTAGTAGTCTGAATGTTGGTCCAATTATATAAAGTAGTAGTCTGAATGTTGGTCCAAGTATATAAAGTAGTAGTCTGAATGTTTGTCCAAGTATATAAAGTAGTAGTCTGAATGTTGGTCCAAGTATATAAAGTAGTAGTCTGAATGTTGGTCCAATTATATAAAGTAGTAGTCTGAATGTTGGTCCAAGTATATAAAGAAGTAGTCTGAATGTTGGTCCAAGTATATAAAGTAGTAGTCTGAATGTTTGTCCAAGTATAAAAAGTAGTAGTCTGGATGTTGGTCCAATTATATAAAGTAGTAGTCTGAATGTTGGTCCAATTATATAAAGTAGTAGTCTGGATGTTGGTCCAATTATATAAAGTAGTAGTCTGAATGTTTGTCCAAGTATATAAAGTAGTAGTCTGGATGTTGGTCCAATTATATAAAGTAGTAGTCTGAATGTTGGTCCAATTATATAAAGTAGTAGTCTGAATGTTGGTCCAATTATATAAAGTAGTAGTCTGAATGTTGGTCCAATTATATAAAGTAGTAGTCTGGATGTTGGTCCAATTATATAAAGTAGTAGTCTGAATGTTGGTCCAATTATATAAAGTAGTAGTCTGAATGTTGGTCCAATTATATAAAGTAGTAGTCTGGATGTTGGTCCAATTATATAAAGTAGTAGTCTGAATGTTTGTCCAAGTATATAAAGTAGTAGTCTGGATGTTGGTCCAATTATATAAAGTAGTAGTCTGAATGTTGGTCCAATTATATAAAGTAGTAGTCTGAATGTTGGTCCAATTATATAAAGTAGTAGTCTGAATGTTGGTCCAATTATATAAAGTAGTAGTCTGGATGTTGGTCCAATTATATAAAGTAGTAGTCTGAATGTTGGTCCAATTATATAAAGTAGTAGTCTGAATGTTGGTCCAATTATATAAAGTAGTAGTCTGGATGTTGGTCCAATTATATAAAGTAGTAGTCTGAATGTTTGTCCAAGTATATAAAGTAGTAGTCTGGATGTTGGTCCAATTATATAAAGTAGTAGTCTGAATGTTGGTCCAATTATATAAAGTAGTAGTCTGAATGTTGGTCCAATTATATAAAGTAGTAGTCTGAATGTTGGTCCAATTATATAAAGTAGTAGTCTGGATGTTGGTCCAATTATATAAAGTAGTAGTCTGAATGTTTGTCCAAGTATATAAAGTAGTAGTCTGGATGTTGGTCCAATTATATAAAGTAGTAGTCTGAATGTTGGTCCAATTATATAAAGTAGTAGTCTGAATGTTGGTCCAATTATATAAAGTAGTAGTCTGAATGTTGGTCCAATTATATAAAGTAGTAGTCTGAATGATGGTCCAATTATAAAGTAGTAGTCTGAATGATGTTTAATTATATAAACTTGTTTAAATTCGATGTTGGTAAATTTAATGAGTCAATGTGTGCAAGTAACGGACTGGAAACCAACGAAAAACTCTAAACGTTCTAAACACCAAAGTAGAAGTTAAAGTGATCCTGCGGTTGTTGAATGTGGCCAGAAATCAAATTTATCTACAGTTGTTATTATGATTTGAGCATTTTTTGGTTTCTCTTTGAATTCGTACAATTGATAAAACATGTGAAAGGTCCCATGAAATAATTTTGTTTTACAAAGATCAAACTTTTCGTAAAAGCAGACACTTTTTCACTGAGAATAATTAAATGCGCCTGCCTTCCTTGCAGAGATGAATTAAAATTATTAATTTCTTAAAAAACATCAGCCAAGTAAGCTAGAAGAGCAATCTATAAGCTATCGTTCAAATAACCAATAAGATTTGATTTTTTTTTCCTTCCAAGAAACTCTCTCACAACATCGCGTAATTTAAACAGTCTTGTTAAACACTCCCCCCCCACCCCATTGATAACCTTGCTTCTTGGCCTGTGCAACTCGTAAAGCTAACAAAAATGATACTCTTAAAGCCTTTTCATTGACTTTGTTTGCTTGTAGCATGCAGGACATCTGACTATCAAGTGAATGTTCTAGTGAACAAAGTATTCTTATCGTTTCTCCGAGCAGACATTATGATTAGTTTTCAGATGTCTTTGGAGTTTTGCAGTTTTCATCGCTTTATTTGCAAGAATTTGCGAGCATATTAAACACAGAAGTCTGGGTTGATCGTTTAATTTTGCTATGACGCATAAATAACCAAAGCGCAAAAACTCTTCTTCATACAGTCATATGACAATTCGTCTTTTTTTTTCCTCTCAGGAACTGCATTTTATTCACACACAGATTGTGAGGATGGGTATGAGGAATAATCATTGTTGTCATACTCCTTTTGTTCGGTTTTCTTCTTTAAGAAATTTATACTTGTGTTCAATCAATTTAATTAATTTATTACATTAATAATCATAATATTAATTTAAGGCTAATTTACTCTTCGTTTTCAAACAATTATTTTTGAACTAGGTCACTGGGGCGCCGTGGCGCCTACGGTGTCCACTTTTTTCAAAAGCCAACTAACTTATCATTGTTTAATAAATACTTAATATTAAACTTCCTGAAATGTACACAAAGTATTTTATAATAGGGGTTGTAGGGCGCCTACGGCGCTCACTGCAGCAGTAGGGCGCCTACAGCGTCCACCTTTTTTTTGGTCAAAAGCCCAAGTAACTTATCCTTCTTTGATAAATACGAAATATTAAACTTGTTGAAATGTACACAAAGTATTTTATAATACTCAAATCCTATTTTTACATCGTTCCCTTTTCCAAAATTAAAATATAAGCTAATACAATGAAGTAATATAATATTATTTTTACAGCACGTCTTTAATTTTAAATTTTTTTGCACACCTTTTTGAGCGCCTTCAGATGCACACCTTATATTAAAATATAAGCTTGTATTAAAATTAAAATACTAGGGGTTTTAGGGCGCCTACGGCGCCCACTTGCGCCCACTTTTTTTCGGAATGACAGAAGTTTTCAAAATAAATACATTTCAGCTGAAATCTAATTATTTGGAAAAAATACACACCAGAATAAAAAGTAATATATTACAGAACTTTTATTTATTTTATCTATTTTTATTTTATTCATTTATTTTCATATTGCACAATTTTATTTGGAACGTTCGAAAAGAGTTATTTTTGGTGCAGTAATTTGGTGCGCTGCTTTACTTTCTAAAATTAGTAGCGTCACGGACAGACAGACGTGACGTGACATACATTGCAAATTATGTATGTTGATTAGCTCAAAAAATGACGTCATAGCGTTACACATACATGCAATGAGTGAGTGACTTGGGCTATTATATTATTTATGTTAATATAACTACCATTACTATCGTATTCTAGAATCTATTGTGACGTCATGTGATTTCCGGTATAGCTAAAAGTAAACATAGACTCAAAACATATTGTTTCGGCGCTATGTTCTCGCCATCGAGGGATTTATATTAATCAATATATTCAATACTAGGGGTTGTAGGGCGCCTGCGGCATCCACTTTTGTTTTTGGTCAAAAGGCCAAGTAACTTATCCTTGTTTGATAATACGAAATATTAAACTTCCTGAAATGTACACAAAGTATTTTGTAATTATAAATCCTCAAATCCTCTTTTTACATCGCTCTCTTTTCCAAAATTAAATATAATATTTTTTGCGACGTCAATCTTTTAATTTATAATTATTTGGCACACTTCCTGATGCGCGCCTTGTATATATATTTAAATATAAGTTCAAAAAATGACGTCATAGCGTTACGGATGCAAACTCCAACCAACCTGTGACTTGGGCTATTAAATTGTTTATGTGACACCATTTATACGTTTTCCTGTTCTTAATTTAAAAAATAGAAAATTCATGTTTTGCTCGCGGACCACCAGGAACATCTCCACAGTTTGATAACCACTGCTATAAACAGTCAAAACCATAGATGACCGATAAACTTCAGTATGGAAGCGGAGTGTGCAATATATAAGATAATAAGATAAACAGGCAGATAAAAAAAAAGTCCACTAGCGGCATAGCAACTTGGTATGTGATTGTAACAATTGTTGAGCCTCAAAGGTTTGGACTTTATTACAACAGAACAATAGATTGTAAATGGTCGCAACAAAAATAAAATGAAGCGTGTAACAGGGAGGGAGGTGGTTGGGGAAATGTCGGAGCTCATGAATATAAAACGCCCAGGTAACTTCATTGTATGACTGGTGAGAGAATAGATCATAAGCGCCTGGGGAGGGCAGGGATGTGGTGCAAGCCTGTGGAACATCAGACAGCTGGAATACACGGCCTTTGAATTAACATAGTGTAGACCTAGAACAAAGGGATATCATTTTTAGGCCTTAGGGGATTAGGCTTGGGGGAGGGGGTAGTGGGAGGTGAGATGAATGTGGACAGGTTTACACATAACTGTTACCTCAGTCACAGGTAAAGAATAATAAATGTTATAACAGTCACAGGTAGAGCAATAATAAATGTTATAACAGTCACAGGTAGAGCAATAATAAATGTTATAACAGTCACAGGTAGAGCATTAATAAAAGTACGTTATATTATGCTCTATAACAAGTTGAACTAGATATTATTTTGTATAAAAAGCTGAACTATATGTTGGGTTATCTAACAAACGTAATATATAATATAACAAACGTACATTATTATAATGTTCAACTTGTTTTAAAACAAAGCATAATGATTATATTGTGTTTTATAACAAGTTGAATTAATATACTGTTGTATTAAAAACTAGATTTAATGTTGTATTACAAATTGAACTAAATATAATGTTGTATAAATAGTTGAACTAATTCGTTATGCGAGTCATCGTGTTGAACTCGTTATGCCCCCCCCCCACCACCCCCAATGGTCTAGCTCGTCTATTGATAATTGTGTAGGCTGTAAGTGAGTCACACAAAGGTGAAACAGCTGGATGTAGCGAGGCAGAGCCAGAGTGACCTAAATCGCATATTAACTTTGAGAAACTGCCATTAAGCACCTTGTACATGCAAGCTGGTCCGACGTGCACTCAGTAGACCAGACGTTCAATGAGGAGCAACAGTAGATGGAAAGTAACGGTATTTTTGGCCAGGCGACAAAAAGTTTTTCTGTTGTTTTTTTAAATTATTTTTTACTAGACGTGAATTAGATTGTAATTCGAAGGCAGCGGGCATTGACGTCATTCGGTATTATAATCTCAAACCCAACACAATTATCAGCTTAATTTATTATTATTTCTTTTTATACTTAGAACCGCCATACCTGTATGAGACTGGACAAATGAGACAAGAGTTGACAAGACAACTCACGTTCATTAGCTTCGATGACCATTTCCTGACTCCAATATTCACGCACGATCATTGTAAACAAATAACAAAAACAAAGCACAATAGAAAATGAAATAACTCAATTATTAGATACCATTGGATGCCCTATTACTCAGAAACAGAAGCTTACCAACAGCCTGAAGACACCTAAAATAAAACGGTGACGCACCCAGTAACCGCAAATCGATGCAAACTATGCTACATATTACAAACTTATTGGTGAGCTATTGAATGTGTTGAATCAAACTTTGTGATTTGACGAGTTTTAGACAGTAAACTGTTGCAATGAAACGCACTGCTGTAAGACAACTAGACAACTAGTCAACTAGACAGTTTTAAGGGAGAAATACCAACAAATAAACGTTAAGTATGTTCTTAAGTCCTAAGCTCAACATTGTTAGTTTGTTGTATGTTGTTCTTAAGTCCTAAGCTCTGAATTGTTAATTTGTTGTATGTTGTTCTTAAGTCCTAAGCTCAACATTGTTAGTTTGTTGTATGTTGTTCTTAAGTCCTAAGCTCTGCATTGTTAATTTGTTGTATGTTGTTCTTAAGTTCTTAGCTCTGCATTGTTAGTTTGTTGTATGTTGTTCTTAAGTCCTTAGCTCTGCATTGCTAGTTTGTTGTATGTTGTTCTTAAGTCCTCAGCTCTGCATTGTTAATTTGTTGTAAGTTGTTCTTAAGTCCTCAGCTCTGCATTGTTAGTTTGTTGTATGTTGTTCTTAAGTCCTCAGCTTTGCATTTTTAGTTTGTTGTATGTTGTTCTTAAGTTCTTAGCTCTGCATTGTTAGTTTGTTGTATGTTGTTTCTAAGCCATATGCCTATATTTTTACTTTGCTGTATGTTTTTCTTAATTCCTAAGCTCAAAATTGTTAATTTGCTGAAGGTGGTTTCTAGGCGCTATATTGTTATTTTACTCTACGTTGTTTCTAAGGTAAACATTTCTATATGCCAGTAGTGTGAAAAAATCAAGACAAACCGAAGGGTTTCATCGCTGCACCAATTCCTGTTAATATTGCACACCATGTATAAGTGAGACATCACTACAATGCCACATAAATTAGACAAACGGTGGTATAGAAATAAAATAACCACACGGTTTTTGGCCCAAATGCCAATATTTAACCTATAAAACTCTAATCGGCTCGTTTGGCCGGAGGAACGTGTATTATTACCAGGTTGGCCGGTTGAGCATGTATTATTACCAATTTGGCCGTTTGGACGTGAAATAGTACAGAACATTTACCAATCACTTCAGAACTTAGTTTTAAAAAACGATAGTGAATAATCCAAAACACAAAAGCGAGCACCACACATGACGTCATCGCGCGAGATTACATGCTATCGCTAAGCTTGATTCAACATACACGGAGAAAAGGATGATCATTCAAAAAACAAGGGGATGTAAGCAGGGGGGAAATCTCTCGTTCGAAGGGAGATCAGCGTGAGTTTTCGGTTCAAACATGGAACGGCTGGCGTGTGACCGTGAGTTCGTGGCCTGGTAACTTGCGCATGTTGATTGGTATATGGTAAAACATAGACTTCATTTCTAACGTTATGTGCATCATAAGTGCATGCAGGACCAGCCTTAGGCCACTGCAACCTATGCGGCCGCATAGGTTTATTTTCTATTTCAAAATCTTAATATTCACTTATTATCCTTATCCTTAACCAGACTGAGCCACTCTCAGGCCAAAACGTAGCTTACGACGCGGTTGCTAAGGCCGGCCCCGTGTGTATGTAATATGTCTGCCAGGGAATTAATGTGTTCATGCAAGTTTTTTTTACGAGAAAACACTGCATTTTTTAACGATCATCTAACAATCTAACCGTATAAGAGTATAAGCAGAACAAACAAAACGTAATAGCGTTTTGATACTACAAGTTTACCAGTATACTCTGTAAAATTACATCTAGAATCTAGAGATGCACACTGTGTGCGACTGAATCTAGCAGGGGACTGGCAACGGCGAGGCTCTGCACTAAAATGAACATTATGAATTAAGATATCCTCACCCTGTATACAGAGGCGTATCAGGGGGGGGGGCAAGGGGGACATATCCAAAGGCATCAGAGTACAGCGCGAAAAAATGTGTTTTGCAACGTCCCATTATAATAAGTAAACAAGGGGAATAAATTAATGTAAAAAAGGGGGCGGCAATCTTATAGTTTGTCCCCAGGCGCAAAATATCCTAGCTACGACTCAGACCCTGCAGTATGTCCTTCTCCCGGGCTATGAGAGCTCAAGGGCCTGTTTACTACATATGGCAGCAAATGTCTTGATATGTTCTTTAGATGGTTATCTTTAGTGATAAGTTCTTTAGATGGTTATCTTTAGTGATATGTCCTTTTAATGAATATCTTTAGTGATATGTTATTATCTTTAAATGGATATCTTGTTTATTTAGTTTATAATGCACAACGTTCTCGATGTTATGCTCTTTATCTCGTAATGTATAAGATGGAATCGAGGATGCTAGCCACTAGTCATTAAAGATTATATAAAGTGCTTATTTGAAGAGTTTAACCCTAAAGTATAACGCAAATCCTGCACCCAGTTTAGCTTTTTAATTATTTTTTTTAAAAATGTAGCTTAAATACATAAATCTTACAAAAGTACAACATGACGCTAAAATGTAGAATATTTCCATTGCCATTATGCAGATGAATAAGAATACGCGAATCCTGTGACGATATTAATGAGGTCTAGAAGTAAACATCTGCCAGATCCTAAATGTTTCCCCTTAGGCCTTAGAGCTTGTGATGACACCTTTTTGGATCTGTGAGAAATTGGCTACATTTTAAAGTTTTTGAAGAATGAAAGATTATATTTTTGCTTACTTGTTGATTTTTCATCCGTCATTTGAATAAGTTTATTGGACACAAAATAATAACAAAGACAGCAAAACTGTGGGCTTTAGGACTTCACACATTCCAAAATCTTCAACGAGCTGCATCGAACCGACAGAACTGGAAAACATAAATATCCAACACATCAGCTTTCTAGGCCCAAAAGGAAAATCAATCGGTGGCGATTAGAACTTATTTAGGAACGTGCTCTTTCAGATGTTAGGAATTCATTTGAATTTTGTTGAAAAATATAAATAAAAAAATTAACTTTAAACAAAAATCCATTTCGTGAAATATTTACGAGATATTGAAGAGTTTTATGAGGTCTCCAGGTATTTATAGACCTCCTAAGTGACAACACATTGGCTCGACTGAGTACGTGACTTAACAAAGACACATGTGTAAACCAGAGCAGCACGTACACGGGGTTTAATCTGCCGCAAAAACAAACAATCGTCTGCTGATTCTGCGCTGATGATCAGACATGTGTGACGTATTTAATGAACAGACCAATCGTGTCCGGAGATCAAAGGGAAGTAAGCATTCTCAAACCCAAACACTTCCTTAAAACCATTGGTGGGCAAAGTGCGGTCCACGGGCCACATGCGGCTCGCCACAAGGTTTCTTTGTGACCAGGCAAGACACTCTAGATTTGCTTCATGTTCACGAAGAAAAGTTCTTCTTGTGTTTTCAATTAGAGCAGGTACGTCAATACGCGTAAGAAGACAGTGTAAATACGCACTTACACGTGAAATTGATGATCAATTACGTGTGTTTAATGAAGAGTGGACACAAATATTTCTTTAGAGTATCATTTTAAAAGGTGCGGGTCTCCACTAAATCCTCTGCCACAAAGTGGCCCCCGATCCAAAAACAATTGCCCACCCCTGCATAAAACGGAAAACATGGAGTTTCCCCTCTTAAATATGACTATATATATTTAGGGCTATTAACGATTAATTAAACTTATTCGTTAACCTTTGAAAAATTAACGATTAATTAATCGTTAATTTCGATTAAAGACACAAATTTGACATTTGTGTGTGTCATAAGTAACATTTATTAAACGTACTTGTCGAAAATCGAATAACACTGAATGTCTTCTTTATATGACATCTTTTAACCAACAACGCAAACAGACATGTGTATTCACATTATTTGATTCAAGTGATGAGCGGGTCTTATTGACAATATAACCAGCCGAGCTGAACAATCGTTCACATAGCTTTAGATTGTCTCAGCTGAAGTTTATAATACAGGGTCAAAGATTTGTGACGTATTTTTAGAGGGGGGGGGTCTAAGTTTTTGTGACGACGCGTGACGTGGGGGGGTGAGGGGGTAAAAAATCGCAAAAATCGCGTGACGTCATTTATGGACGGCCCCTTTAACAAAATACATTTAGCCCGGATAGCATTAGAGAAAATTCTTTCTTTCTTTTTTCTAATTATACGAAAAAACGAGTGTGCTTAAGCTTATTTTTTAAAATATAATTTTATTATATTTTTACACTCATAGCACCACTTGAGAAACATTGCTTCTGCAAAATTACTACCGCTTATATTTGACACCTATCGCACTATTTACCGCTTATATTTGACACCTATCGCACTATTTACCGCTTATATTTGACACCTATCGCACTATTTAAGAAAGTAGATTAGACATTCATAAAGCAAGGCTTTTTTTAAAATTTTATTTTTAAATCTTATTTTATTTTATTTCATTTCTTTTTATTTGTGTTTGGTTGTTAAGGTTTTCCTCTCACGATTTCCTAAAGCGCTGTGAAGGTAAAAACGGTTTCCTGTGGAGGGATGAGCTAGTAATTTACCTGTGAAGGGTTCCTAATTTACCTGTAATCTTTGCCTTGTGTCCACATTGCGAGCAATTAAACTAAGGGAAGTGACTCATGTCGAGGTGAACTTTGCCCTGCGTTCTACACGCACGAATGATATGAATAAAGTAAAAATCGGAACATAACATTCTATCTTTCCAAATGATACGACGATCATTAGAAATCCTCAGTGTTATGAACTCTGAAATTGATTTCAATCTCCGGCAATGAGCTTTATGGTATTGACGGTACAACTCAATGAGTCTTTAGGAAACCTGGTAGGGTTTTTGTTTTAAATTATATATATATATATATATATTATTATACATATGTATTCATTTTGTTTTATGCTATTTACAGAAGAGAACGTGAATACCCATTAGTTGTGAAATGAAGAGAGCTTGGAATTTGGAATTATGGGCGTGGTCGGGAGTAGATAAATTAAATAAATATTGTGGGTGGGTGTGGTCTGGCCCCGATTAATTTTAAAAATCTAGTGGGCGTGATCTAGCCTTCATTGATAAACTTTTCCTAGTAGGCATGTTTGAAACTATAGTTGAACAACCTGTTACTGATCTTATTGCTTACCCTTGCGCCTGGTACCGTGCCCCAATGCTCCTGCTGACCGGCTACCCTTGCGCCGGGCACCGTGCCCCAGTGCTCCTGTTGGTTGGTTACCCTTGCGCCTGGCACCGTGCCCCAATGCTCCTGCTGGTTGCTTATCCTTGTCCTGGGCACCGTGCCCAAGTGCTCCTGCTGGTTGCTTACCCTTGCCCCGGGCACCGTGCCCCAGTGCTCCTGCTGGTAGTAGCCCCAATACTGGCCGTTCCGGTCATAGGGGCGAAAGCTCATTGTGGTGACATCCGCTGACCGTAGCTCAAAAATCCAACGACATTATCCATAAACTGTTCAATTTAAGACGAGTGACCATCCGCGTGTCATCATTTTATCGTTTGAACTAGTCCAGAAAGTTATGGTCCAATCAGTGATGTGGTATACACCGACGGCGTTGCTATAGTTACTAGACATGTATAAGTCTATTTTTGAGACCCGTCTTGTGTAATCAACATCTGCGAGTGAGTGATTGAAGCATCAAACGAGAGCATCGCGATAGTAGAGGAGAAAAGGGTTTTAAATGTCAAGAAATAGTTAACTTCTGTGCCGCACGATATTCCGCGGGTTGAAATAATGTCAACATTCTTTGTAGTAAAGGTTAACATCATAACATGTCGTCTAGAGGTAGTCCAAGAAAAAGCTTTACTTTAAAGCTACACATGTCAAAATCGGCATAGGTTTGAGATAATTTATGCACAGATCTATTTAATCCGTATCTCTACCAGATAATCCAAACTTATTATACGCAAGAATAATCTAAGCATAAATATGTTCACATAAACTTTCGTACCGTTATTTCTCTGTTCATAAACTATAAACCAGTATTTCAATTACAATTAAGACAGTAGGCTGACTTAAACTTATAGGTCAACAAGAACGAGGTGGCACCGGCTAAATACAGTCTTCTAAAAGTGTTGACTCCAGCTTAAAAGAATCATCCAGAAAGTGGTGACGCCAGCTAAACAGAATCATCCAAAAAGTGGTGACGCCAGCTAAACAGAATCATCCAAAAAGTGGTGACGCCAGCTAAACAGAATCATCCAAAAAGTGGTGACGCCAGCTAAACAGAATCATCCAAAAAGTGGTGACGCCAGCTTAAAAGAATCATCCAAAAAGTGGTGACGCCAGCTTAAAGGAATCATCCAAAAAGTGGTGACGCCAGCTAAACAGAATCATCCAAAAAGTGGTGACGCCAGCTAAACAGAATCATCCAAAAAGTGGTGACGCCAGCTAAACAGAATCATCCAAAAAGTGGTGACGCCAGCTAAACAGAATCATCCAAAAAGTGGTGACGCCAGCTTAAAAGAATCATCCAAAAAGTGGTGACGCCAGCTTAAAAGAATCATCCAAAAAGTGGTGACACCAGCTTAAAAGAATCATCCAAAAAGTTGTGACGCCAGCTAAACAGAATCATCCAAAAAAAGGTGACGCCAGCTTAAAAGAATCATCCAAAAAGTGGTGATGCCATCTTAAAAGAATCATCCAAAAAGTGGTGACGCCAGCTTAAAAGAATCATCCAAAAGTGGTGACGCCAGCTTAAAAGAATCATCCAATATTGGTGACGCCAGCTTAAAAGAATCATCCAAAAAGTGGTGACGACAGCTTAACATAATCGAGGCGAGCTCGCCTGTAACTTCAGCCCCCGCCCTTTTCCCTCTAAATTCTAAATGATGAGGACAAAAAATGAGCAACAGGTTACAGTAATAATATCAAACATTTTCAATGGGATTAAATGTTCCTATGATAACTGGGGCACCAACAAGTCCCGTGACGGCTCTGTCCGGTCTTCGGCAACCTCAAGTAAGCAATTTTCTATCTTCTGCTAAACAGCGGGTGTTGATGCGATGAAAAGTTTGGAAGAAAAAAAAATTGAGTTTACAAAGAATAATGTGGGAATCAAATTAAAACAGAAGGTGACGTTACTACAAATTGCATACGGATGGAAAGTGAAAAATTACGTTTAGGACTTCAGACTACAGCGAATCATATGGCAGATGACTTTGTGAGTTTAAATAAAGTCTTTTAAAGGCTTTCTTTTTTCAATTAAAATTCTGTTAAATTAAATTTTATTTAATTAATTTTTTTTTCTCTTTATTTTCTTTATTGTCTTCTTTTTTTTTCCTCTCTTTTTTTTTAAATGCCCGCTTCAACAGCGGCAGACAACCGTTCCTCACAAAATATAGTCCAGGAGACGTTAAGATGCCAACGATGAAAAATTAGGTCAGACAGGTAAATTTACAACCTCGTTCAACTCACGGCCTTACCCTTCTTACCAACCACCCTGGAAGTTACCCCCATCCCCCCAGCCCCAATGGTCCCACAGACTAAACCCACTCGTCTATAAATGACACTTTACTTCACTCTGATGCCACGTCCCCAAACTTACCAATAAAGTGCTGTCAGTGGCGCAAGAAATAGTGTATGAGGCACGTTTTAAAACCCGGAGACAAATTTTACTTTACGGAGCTGCAGTTAAGGGATAGGTCATTGACGTGGGGGGGGGGTGCGGTGGCGCTAAAAATCATAAAGAGGTTCCGGTGGAACATGCAGTACATACGCAGCATCCCAGAGTTTCAAAAGCCTCTCTTAATTCACTGCACATCTAGCACCACACTCACAGCTTCACTGCACACCTAGCACCACACTCACAGCTTCAGTGCACACCTAGCACCACACTCACTGCTTCAGTGCACACCTGGCACCACACTCACAGCTTCACTGCACACCTAGCACCACACTCACTGCTTCAGTGCACACCTAGCACCACACTCACTGTCTCAGTGCACACCTAGCACCACACTCACTGTCTCAGTGCACACCTAGCACCACACTCACTGCTTCAGTGCACACCTAGCACCACACTCACAGCTTCAGTGCACACATAGCACCACACTCACAGCTTCAGTGCACACCAAGCACCACACTTACTGCTTCAGTGCACACCTAGCACCACACTGACTGCTTCAGTGCCCACCTAGCACCACACTCACTGCTTCAGTGCACATCTAGCACCACACTCACTTCTTAAGTGCACACCTAGCACCACACTCACTGCTTCAATGCACACCTAGCATCACACTCACTGCTTCACAGCACACCAAGCACCACACTCACAGCTTCACTGCACATCTAGCACCACACTCACTGCTTCAGTGCACACCTAGCACCACACTTACAGCTTCAGTGCACACCTAGCACCACACTCACAGCTTCAGTGCACACCTAGCACCACACTCACTGCTTCAGTGCACATCTAGCACCACACTCACTTCTTCAGTGCATACCTAGCACCACACTCACAGCTTCAGTGCACACCAAGCACCACACTCACAGTTTCTCTGCACACCTAGCACCACACTCACAGCTTCAGTGCACACCAAGCACCACACTCACTGCTTCACTGAACACCTAGCATCACACTCACTGCTTCAGTGCACACCTAGCACCACACTCACAGCTTCAGTGCACACCAAGCACCACACTCACGCTTCAGTGCACACCTAGCACCACACTCACTGCTTCAGTGCACACCTAGCACCACACTCACTGCTTCAGTGCACACCAAGCACCACACTCACTGCTTCAGTGCACACCTAGCACCACACTCACAGCTTCAGTGCACACCAAGCACCACACTCACTGCTTCAGCACACTTCCTAATTCACTTCATTTCTAGCACCACACTCACTGATTCGCTGCAATCTAACAGCACACTTACTAATTCACTACATTTCTAGCACCACACTCACTGCTTAACTGCACATTGCACATCTATCATCGCACTCACTATTTCTCTGCACATCTAGCACCAAACACATTGCTTCACGTCACACCTAGCACCACACTCACTTTTTCGCTGAAAATCTACCACCGCCTTCACTAATTAACTGCGCATCTATCACCACACTCATTAATTCACTGCACATCTAGCATCACACTCACTTATTCACAGCACATCTAGCAGCACACTCACTTTTTTGCTGCACATCTAGCCCACACTCACTAATTCACTGCCATCTAGCCCACTCACTATTCACGCACATCTAGCACACACCACTTCAGCACATCTAGCCACATCACTTTTTTCTGCAACTAGCCACACTCACTAATTCACTGCACATCTAGCATCACACTCACTTATTCACAGCACATCTAGCAGCACACTCACTTTTTTGCTGCACATCTAGCGCCACAGTCACTTATTCACTGCACATCTAGCGCCACACTCACTAATTCACTGCACATCTAGCATCACACTCACTTATTCACAGCACATCTAGCAGCACACTCACTTTTTTGCTGCACATCTAGCGCCACACTCACTAATTCACTGCACATCTAGCATCACACTCACTTATTCACAGCACATCTAGCAGCACACTCACTTTTTTGCTGCACATCTAGCGCCACACTCACTAATTCACTGCACATCTAGCATCACACTCACTTATTCACAGCACATCTAGCAGCACACTCACTTTTTTGCTGCACATCTAGCGCCACACTCACTAATTCACTGCACATCTAGCGCCACACTCACTAATTCACTGCACATCTAGCATCACACTCACTTATTCACAGCACATCTAGCAGCACACTCACTTTTTTGCTGCACATCTAGCGCCACACTCACTAATTCACTGCACATCTAGCAGCACACTCACTAATTCACTGCACATCTAGCGCCACACTCACTAATTCACTGCACATCTAGCAGCACACTCACTAATTCACTGCACATCTAGCGCCACACTCACTTATTCACTGCACATCTAGCGCCACACTCACTAATTCACTGCATATCTAGCGCCACACTCACTTATTCACTGCACATCTAGCGCCACACTCACTAATTCACTGCACATCTAGCGCCACACTCACTAATTCACTGCACATCTAGCGCCACACTCACTAATTCACTGCACATCTAGCGCCACACTCACTAATTCACTGCACATCTAGCGCCACACTCACTAATTCACTGCACATCTAGCGCCACAGTCACTAATTCACTGCACATCTAGCAGCACACTCACTAATTCACTGCACATCTAGCGCCACACTCACTTATTCACTGCACATCTAGCGCCACACTCACTAATTCACTGCACATCTAGCGCCACACTCACTAATTCACTGCACATCTAGCGCCACACTCACTAATTCACTGCACATCTAGCGCCACACTCACTAATTCACTGCACATCTAGCGCCACACTCACTAATTCACTGCACATCTAGCGCCACACTCACTAATTCACTGCACATCTAGCGCCACACTCACTAATTCACTGCACATCTAGCGCCACACTCACTAATTCACTGCACATCTAGCGCCACACTCACTAATTCACTGCACATCTAGCAGCACACTCACTAATTCACTGCACATCTAGCGCCACACTCACTAATTCACTGCACATCTAGCGCCACACTCACTAATTCACTGCACATCTAGCGCCACACTCACTAATTCACTGCACATCTAGCGCCACACTCACTAATTCACTGCACATCTAGCGCCACACTCACTAATTCACTGCACATCTAGCAGCACACTCACTAATTCACTGCACATCTAGCGCCACACTCACTAATTCACAGCACATCTAGCAGCACACTCACTTATTCACTGCACATCTAGCGCCACACTCACTAATTCACTGCACATCTAGCGCCACACTCACTAATTCACAGCACATCTAGCGCCACACTCACTAATTCACTGCACATCTAGCAGCACACTCACTAATTCACTGCACATCTAGCAGCACACTCACTTATTCACTGCACATCTAGCAGCACACTCACTTATTCACTGCACATCTAGCGCCACACTCACTAATTCACTGCACATCTAGCAGCACACTCACTAATTCACTGCACATCTAGCGCCACACTCACTTATTCACTGCACATCTAGCGCCACACTCACTAATTCACTGCACATCTAGCGCCACACTCACTTATTCACTGCACATCTAGCGCCACACTCACTAATTCACTGCACATCTAGCGCCACACTCACTAATTCACTGCACATCTAGCGCCACACTCACTAATTCACTGCACATCTAGCGCCACACTCACTAATTCACAGCACATCTAGCGCCACACTCACTATTTCTCTGCACATCTAGCGCCACACTCACTAATTCACTGCACATCTAGCGCCACACTCACTAATTCACTGCACATCTAGCAGCACACTCACTAATTCACTGCACATCTAGCGCCACACTCACTAATTCACTGCACATCTAGCGCCACACTCACTAATTCACTGCACATCTAGCGCCACACTCACTAATTCACTGCACATCTAGCGCCACACTCACTAATTCACTGCACATCTAGCGCCACACTCACTAATTCACTGCACATCTAGCAGCACACTCACTAATTCACTGCACATCTAGCGCCACACTCACTAATTCACAGCACATCTAGCAGCACACTCACTTATTCACTGCACATCTAGCGCCACACTCACTAATTCACTGCAAATCTAGCGCCACACTCACTTATTCACAGCACATCTAGCGCCACACTCACTAATTCACTGCACATCTAGCAGCACACTCACTAATTCACTGCACATCTAGCAGCACACTCACTTATTCACAGCACATCTAGCAGCACACTCACTTATTCACAGCACATCTAGCAGCACACTCACTTATTCACAGCACATCTAGCAGCACACTCACTAATTCACTGCACATCTAGCAGCACACTCACTTATTCACAGCAGATCTAGCAGCTCACTCACTTATTCACAGCACATCTAGCAGCACACTCACTAATTCACAGCACATCTAGCAGCACACTCACTTATTCACAGCACATCTAGCATCACACTCACTTATTCACTGCACATCTAGCACCACACTCACTTATTCACAGCACATCTAGCACCACACTCACTAATTCACAGCACATCTAGCAGCACACTCACTTATTCACAGCACATCTAGCATCACACTCACTTATTCACTGCACATCTACCACCACACTCACTTATTCACAGCACATCTAGCACCACACTCACTAATTCACAGCACATCTAGCAGCACACTCACTAATTCACAGCACATCTAGCAGCACACTCACTAATTCACAGCACATCTAGCAGCACACTCACTAATTCACAGCACATCTAGCAGCACACTCACTTATTCACTGCACATCTAGCACCACACTCACTTATTCACAGCACATCTAGCACCACACTCACTAATTCACAGCACATCTAGCAGCACACTCACTAATTCACAGCACATCTAGCAGCACACTCACTAATTCACAGCACATCTAGCAGCACACTCACTAATTCACAGCACATCTAGCGCCACACTCACTAATTCACAGCACATCTAGCAGCACACTCACTAATTCACTGCACATCTAGCAGCACACTCACTTATTCACTGCACATCTAGCAGCACACTCACTAATTCACTGCACATCTAGCGCCACACTCACTAATTCACAGCACATCTAGCGCCACACTCACTAATTCACTGCACATCTAGCAGCACACTCACTAATTCACTGCACATCTAGCAGCACACTCACTTATTCACTGCACATCTAGCAGCACACTCACTTATTCACAGCACATCTAGCAGCACACTCACTTATTCACAGCACATCTAGCAGCACACTCACTTATTCACAGCACATCTAGCAGCACACTCACTAATTCACTGCACATCTAGCAGCACACTCACTTATTCACAGCACATCTAGCAGCACACTCACTTATTCACAGCACATCTAGCAGCACACTCACTAATTCACAGCACATCTAGCAGCACACTCACTTATTCACAGCACATCTAGCATCACACTCACTTATTCACTGCACATCTAGCACCACACTCACTTATTCACAGCACATCTAGCACCACACTCACTAATTCACAGCACATCTAGCAGCACACTCACTTATTCACAGCACATCTAGCATCACACTCACTTATTCACTGCACATCTAGCACCACACTCACTTATTCACAGCACATCTAGCACCACACTCACTAATTCACAGCACATCTAGCAGCACACTCACTAATTCACAGCACATCTAGCAGAACACTCACTAATTCACAGCACATCTAGCAGCACACTCACTAATTCACAGCACATCTAGCAGCACACTCACTTATTCACTGCACATCTAGCACCACACTCACTTATTCACAGCACATCTAGCACCACACTCACTAATTCACAGCACATCTAGCAGCACACTCACTAATTCACAGCACATCTAGCAGCACACTCACTAATTCACAGCACATCTAGCAGCACACTCACTAATTCACAGCACATCTAGCAGCACACTCACTTATTCACTGCACATCTAGCGCCACACTCACTAATTCACAGCACATCTAGCAGCACACTCACTAATTCACAGCACATCTAGCAGCACACTCACTTATTCACTGCAAATCTAGCACCACACTCACTTATTCACAGCACATCTAGCACCACACTCACTAATTCACAGCACATCTAGCAGCACACTCACTTATTCACAGCACATCTAGCAGCACACTCACTAATTCACAGCACATCTAGCAGCACACTCACTAATTCACAGCACATCTAGCAGCACACTCACTTATTCACTGCACATCTAGCGCCACACTCACTAATTCACAGCACATCTAGCAGCACACTCACTAATTCACAGCACATCTAGCAGCACACTCACTTATTCACTGCACATCTAGCACCACACTCACTAATTCACAGCACATCTAGCACCACACTCACTAATTCACAGCACATCTAGCAGCACACTCACTAATTCACAGCACATCTAGCAGCACACTCACTAATTCACAGCACATCTAGCAGCACACTCACTTATTCACTGCACATCTAGCGCCACACTCACTAATTCACAGCACATCTAGCAGCACACTCACTAAATCACAGCACATCTAGCAGCACACTCACTTATTCACTGCACATCTAGCAGCACACTCACTAATTCACAGCACATCTAGCAGCACACTCACTAATTCACAGCACATCTAGCAGCACACTCACTAATTCACAGCACATCTAGCAGCACACTCACTAATTCACAGCACATCTAGCAGCACACTCACTAATTCACAGCACATCTAGCAGCACACTCACTAATTCACAGCACATCTAGCAGCACACTCACTAATTCACAGCACATCTAGCAGCACACTCACTAATTCACAGCACATCTAGCAGCACACTCACTTATTCACAGCACATCTAGCAGCACACTCACTAATTCACTGCACATCTAGCAGCACACTCACTTATTCACAGCACATCTAGCAGCACACTCACTAATTCACAGCACATCTAGCAGCACACTCACTAATTCACAGCACATCTAGCAGCACACTCACTAATTCACTGCACATCTAGCAGCACACTCACTAATTCACTGCACATCTAGCACCACACTCACTAATTCACAGCACATCTAGCAGCACACTCACTTATTCACAGCACATCTAGCAGCACACTCACTAATTCACAGCACATCTAGCAGCACACTCACTAATTCACAGCACATCTAGCAGCACACTCACTAATTCACTGCACATCTAGCAGCACACTCACTAATTCACAGCACATCTAGCAGCACACTCACTAATTCACAGCACATCTAGCAGCACACTCACTAATTCACAGCACATCTAGCAGCACACTCACTTATTCACAGCACATCTAGCAGCACACTCACTTATTCACAGCACATCTAGCACCACACTCACTAATTCACAGCACATCTAGCAGCACACTCACTAATTCACAGCACATCTAGCAGCACACTCACTAATTCACAGCACATCTAGCAGCACACTCACTAATTCACAGCACATCTAGCAGCACACTCACTAATTCACAGCACATCTAGCAGCACACTCACTAATTCACAGCACATCTAGCAGCACACTCACTTATTCACAGCACATCTAGCAGCACACTCACTTATTCACAGCACATCTAGCACCACACTCACTAATTCACAGCACATCTAGCAGCACACTCACTAATTCACAGCACATCTAGCAGCACACTCACTAATTCACAGCACATCTAGCAGCACACTCACTAATTCACAGCACATCTAGCAGCACACTCACTAATTCACAGCACATCTAGCAGCACACTCACTTATTCACAGCACATCTAGCAGCACACTCACTAATTCACAGCACATCTAGCAGCACACTCACTAATTCACAGCACATCTAGCAGCACACTCACTTATTCACAGCACATCTAGCACCACACTCACTAATTCACAGCACATCTAGCAGCACACTCACTAATTCACAGCACATCTAGCAGCACACTCACTAATTCACAGCACATCTAGCAGCACACTCACTAATTCACTGCACATCTAGCAGCACACTCACTAATTCACAGCACATCTAGCAGCACACTCACTAATTCACTGCACATCTAGCAGCACACTCACTAATTCACAGCACATCTAGCAGCACACTCACTAATTCACAGCACATCTAGCAGCACACTCACTAATTCACAGCACATCTAGCAGCACACTCACTAATTCACAGCACATCTAGCAGCACACTCACTAATTCACAGCACATCTAGCAGCACACTCACTCATTCACTGCACATCTAGCAGCACACTCACTAATTCACAGCACATCTAGCAGCACACTCACTAATTCACAGCACATCTAGCAGCACACTCACTAATTCACAGCACATCTAGCAGCACACTCACTAATTCACTGCACATCTAGCAGCACACTCACTAATTCACAGCACATCTAGCAGCACACTCACTAATTCACTGCACATCTAGCAGCACACTCACTAATTCACAGCACATCTAGCAGCACACTCACTAATTCACAGCACATCTAGCAGCACACTCACTAATTCACAGCACATCTAGCAGCACACTCACTAATTCACAGCACATCTAGCAGCACACTCACTAATTCACAGCACATCTAGCAGCACACTCACTAATTCACAGCACATCTAGCAGCACACTCACTTATTCACTGCACATCTACACCAAACTTAGACGATAATTCCAGCCATTTCTTCAGCACCCTAAGTTCCGGGCTCAAATAGACTTGTCTTTCAATCTCCTGCTAGTCAACAAATGACGATATTGGACAAGGAACGGCTTTGTCTCTTGTGCTATTGCCCTCAGTCATGCTGCTAGACAAGTCTATCGTGGCAGTGTGAGCTGAAACCGCCAGTCAGGCTGCTCATATCTCTGCCTCCCAGTGTTTACTGTTGTTTTGTGGTGGGCCAACTGTTTTGAGATACAAGCCAAAGAGGGAGAGCAACATTTTCTTTAAAATTACAAATAGCCACGTTTTTACAACAGATCGAATTACGAAAAACTGAGATACTAAAGCAGCCATGGTGACGAAAAAGTAATAATTAATTTTTTAATTTTAAACAATAAAAATCCAAATTGTTGCAAAATCTTATAAATTCACTTAAGTCTGACCACTATCAGACAATAACTTCATATAACCAGCAGACTTCAATGTCAGCAGATCTCAGATGTCTGTAGACCACATATGTTAGCAGACCTCCCTCATATGTCAGTAGACCTCATGTGTCTGTAAACCTCATATGTCAGGAGACCTCATGTGTCAGTAAACCTCATATGTCAGTAGACCTCATATGTCAGTAGGCCTTATATGTCAGAAGACCTCATATGTCAGTACACCTGTTATGTCAGTATACCTCATATATCAGTAGACCACAATTATGTAGACGTAATATGTCAGTAGACCTTATGTGTCAATAAACCTCATATCTTAGTAGACCTCATATATCAGTAGACCTCATGTGTCAGTAAACCTTATATCTCAGTAGACCTCATATGTAAATAGGCCTCATATGTCAGTACACCTGTTATGTCAGTAGGCCTCATATTTCAGCAGACCCCATATGTCAGTAGGCCTCATATTTCAGAAGACCCCATATGTCAGTAGGCCTCATATATCAGCAGACCCCATATGTCAGTAGGCCTCATATATCAGTAGGACTCATATTTCAGCAGACCACATATGTCAGTAGGCCTCATATTTCAGCAGACCCCATATGTCAGTAGGCCTCATATTTCAGCAGACCCCATATGTCAGTAGGCCTCATATTTCAGCAGACCCCATATGTCAGTAGGCCTCATATTTCAGCAGACCCCATATGTCAGTAGGCCTCATATTTCAGCAGACCTCATATGTCAGTAGGCCTCATATTTCAGCAGACCCCATATGTCAGTAGGCCTCATATTTCAGCAGACCCCATATGTCAGTAGGCCTCATATTTCAGCAGACCCCATATGTCAGTAGGCCTCAAATTTCAGAAGACCCCATATGTCAGTAGGCCTCATATTTTAGCAGACCCCATATGTCAGTAGGCCTCATATTTCAGCAGACCCCATATGTCAGTAGGCCTCATATTTCAGCAGACCCCATATGTCAGTAGGCCTCATATTTCAGCAGACCCCATATGTCAGTAGGCCTCATATTTCAGCAGACCCCATATATCAGTAGGCCTCATATTTCAGCAGACCCCATATGTCAGTAGGCCTCATATTTCAGCAGACCCCATATGTCAGTAGGCCTCATATTTCAGCAGACCCCATATCTCAGTAGGCCTCATATTTCAGCAGACCCCATATGTCAGTAGGCCTCATATTTCAGCAGACCCCATATGTCAGTAGGCCTCATATATCAGTAGGCCTCATATTTCAGCAGACCCCATATGTCAGTTGGCCTCATATTTCAGCAGACCCCATATGTAAGTAGACCCCATATGTCAGTAGACCCCATATGTCAGTAGGCCTCATATATCAGTAGGCCTCATATTTCAGTAGACCCCATATCTCAGTAGGCCTCATATATCAGTAGGCCTCATATTTCAGCAGACCCCATATGTCAGTAGGCCTCATATTTCAGCAGACCCGATATATCAGTAGGCCTCATATATCAGCATACCCCATATGTCAGTAAGCCTCATATATCAGTAGGCGTCATATTTCAGTAGGCCTCATATTTCAGCAGACCCCATATTTCAGTAGGCCTCATATATCAGTAGGCCTCATATTTCAGTAGGCCTCATATTTCAGCAGACCCCATATGTCAGTAGGCCTCATATATCAGTAGGCCTCATATTTCAGCAGACCCCATATGTCAGTAGGCCTCATATTTCAGAGGAACCCATATGTCAGTAGGCCTCATATATCAGTAGGCCTCATTTTTCAGCAGACCCCATATTTCAGCAGACCCCATATGTCAGTAGGCCTCATATTTCAGCAGACCCCATATGTCAGTAGGCCTCATATTTCAGCAGACCCCATATGTCAGTAGGCCTCATATTTCAGCAGACCCCATATGTCAGTAGGCCTCATATTTCAGCAGACCCCATATGTCAGTAGGCCTCATATTTCAGCAGACCCCATATGTCAGTAGGCCTCATATTTCAGTAGACCCCATATGTCAGTAGGCCTCATATATCAGTAGGCCTCATATTTCAGCAGACCCCATATTTCAGCAGACCCCATATGTCAGTAGGCCTCATATATCAGTAGGCCTCATATTTCAGCAGACCCCATATGTCAATCGGCCTCATATTTCAGCAGACCCCATATGTCAGTAGACCCCATATGTCAGTAGGCCTCATATATCAGTAGGCCTCATATTTCAGCAGACCCCATATGTCAGTAGGCCTCATATTTCAGCATACACCATATGTCAGTAAGCCTCATATATCAGTAGGCCTCATATTTCAGTAGGCCTCATATTTCAGCAGACCCCATATGTCAGTAGGCCTCATATATCAGTAGGCATCATATTTCAGTAGGCCTAATATTTCAGCAGACCCCATATGTCAGTAGGCCTCATATATCAGTAGGCCTCATATTTCAGCAGACCCCATATTTCAGCAGACCCCATATGTCAGTAGGCCTCATATTTCAGCAGACCCCATATGTCAGTAGGCCTCATATTTCAGCAGACCCCATATGTCAGTAGGCCTCATATTTCAGCAGACCCCATATGTCAGTAGGCCTCATATTTCAGCAGACCCCATATGTCAGTAGGCCTCATATTTCAGCAGACCCCATATGTCAGTAGGCCTCATATATCAGTAGGCCTCATGTGTCAGTAAACCTTATATCTCAGTAGACCTCATATGTAAATAGGCCTCATATGTCATTACACCTGTTATGTCAGTAGGCATCATATGTCAGTAGGCCTCATATGTCAGTAGGCCTCATATATCAGTAGGCCTCATGTCAGTAGTGAAAGAAATCGTGCATAAATAATGAGGCTCTGTTTCAACAACTCAAAATGAGTTAATACAGATAATCTCGTTGATGAAGGTGACAGTGGGGTTACCAAGGCAGATTTCCTGGAATTAGAAACAGAATCCAAAACTCCTGATGATGAACCTGAGTTAATGTGACACACGCTTAGCTTAAAGAAATAGCATAATTATAAATGGCGGAGATATAAATGGTTAAGATATAAATGGATGATTTAAATGGTTTCGATATTCTCCCTTTCGCCAATGGAATGTAGTTGCTGAAGAGGAAAAAAACCTGTCTTTGAACGCTACCTTAATTACAGTTGAAAGCCGTGCGGAACATTCTCTGGTCTGTTACTATTTTTAAAATGTCCCAAAAAGAATGCTTAAAAAACAAAATTCTTTAATTTTTTGTAAAACATTTTCATTTATATTAAAATTTATGTATACAAGTTTACCATAATGGACTTGCGAACACTTACGACAGATTATACGTGAGCTGTTTAGGTCGTAAGCTAGGGCCCAACTTTATAAAATTATTTATTTTTGAAACCACCCAGCGTAAGTCGTAAACAGTCGTAAACAGTCAGTGCATTGTCCCAAGTTGGATGTCCCGGATGACCCGTGATTTGTCTGCCAACAATTAACGAAATGGACAATTCAAAGAAAATACTAAAACAGCTCTTTACCTTAAATTGAACTGTGTGACTATAATAGACTATATCACCCTTATGAATTTGTGACTATATCACCCTTATGAATTTGTGACTATATCACCCTTATGAATTTGTGACTAGGCCTGTCAACGGGTACCCGGGACCCGGGTACCCGTTGCCGTCTGGTTTACCCGGGTAGTAAAATTCCGCCCGGGTACCCTTGAAAATGTGGCCTTCAATGTCTATAGTAATCAAATATTGGCTCACATGCGGCTTTTTTGTGTTAAATTTAATGCTCGCGAAACAATTTATCAAATGAAAATTTTTGTTTAAAATATAGGCTGTGAAATACATGTAAGGAGAATTATCTGTCAACGGGATATACAAAACGGTCTCGACAGACCACAGTGTATTTGATACATCTTTTTTCTCTGAAAAGGAAACAGAAATCGCAAACACAAGAAGATGTTGGTTCTTTGAATGAATCATATAAAGAAAACAAAACTCCTCTGCCGAAAATAAGAATATACTGTATAGAGATGAAAGATGCCGTGTTTGTTGTTGTTAATAAAGAGAATGAAATATTTGATTGCTTACAATTTATGTAATGACTTTTTACATGGATTTAAGCGTGTAGCGATTTTTAGAGTTCAACTTCACATTAAATAACAAAAGTAAATGACAATAAAGTTATTTGACAACTGCTCATTTTCAAAAAGGGAGTACGGCTATTATGGGAGGGGACCTCAAAGCGTTGTGACATATTGGAGGGGGCTCTAAGTTTTTGTTACAGCCTGTGAGGGGGGGGGTCAAAATCGCTTGACGTTATTTATGTAAGGTCCCTAAGACGTCGGACGTGTGGCAACTGTGTGAAATGAGGTGCATGGAAGGTGGCTAGGTAGCATTGTATAGCGGTCATGACGGGGGAAATTATGTGATGTTTCGATCGGGTAACCCGGGTACCCGTTCGAAATTTGGACGGGTACCCGGGCAGCATTATTCAACAATATTGACAGCCCTATTTGTGACTATATCACCCTTATGAATTTGTGACTATATCACCCTTATGAATTTGCAGACAATAACAAGAGAATGTTTTATGTGTGTAGAAGCCGCATGCTTCAAGACATGTGAATGCTGCCTGAAGACCCACACATAGTCTCAATGGCTTAAAAAGGGCAGACGGCAATGTGAAAAGAATGCCAACCTGTAGGACTGCACAGACAGTATATAGACAGACCGGAAGGCAGACGGCAAACAGGCCAACCAAGAAAGAGATGGGCGGATGCGCTTGAGAAAAAAATGTACAGGTACTTGGGGTCTGGAAATAAAGGCAATAGACCACGGAGGAAAGTGACGTAACAGGCCGAGGCCTTGAATGAGCTGTAGCGCCAAAAGAACATGATGAAAGGGGATGATGGTTTAGCTGGGAAATGTGTGATTTTTTCAAACTTTTTCAAGAAGATTAAGTTTTTAAAGGTAGAGTTACACAGCAAAGAAGTGACGCCAACTGTTAATACTAAACAAAACCAAATATGTTATCCATTATCCCCGGCTAATACTGGGTAATGGGTGCCGTCCATAAATGACGTCACGCACCTAAAAAGGGGGGGGGAGGGGTTACACTTTTGTGACGATGCGTGACGAGGGGGGGGGGTTGAAGAAATGTGACGTCACATCAAAAGGGTAACTTTAAATAAAACTTCCACTGAAATATTTGGTCGCTTACAATTTATTTAATGACTCTTTTAAAAATTTCTTTTTCTCTTTTTTTAAAAATCAGTGCTTCTCAATGTGCCGGTCGGTAGGCCATCAGACGCTGGTTGGCGTAAGCTATCAAGACACGAAAATTAAATATAATTATAATCCTTAAGTTTGAGAACCCTAAGATAACGTATGAAATTGTTACCCTGCTTCATTTGATGTTGACATCAAAGCATTTGTGATGTAACCGCAGCTCCGCTTGGTTCTGTCACGGCAGGCGACTTTTTTGCTCGTTACGCCCCTGGCCATTCTAGTCTTCTAGATATAATGATAAATGAGCCCATTTAAAATTAGTCAAGTATTCATTAACTTTATTGAATGCATTAAATTCTTGACATCGCAATTCGAGAGGAGCACAAAACAACTTTTCTTCTTAGCTCAGTTTTTAAGGCATTAATTTTAAATATCACAGAAAGGTCACTTTATACAGTCAAGTCATGTGGATTAAGATTATTGTCACTCGTGTCAATATAAATGAAAGTAGGGTGGATTTAGGTGTCTTCGTATAGTATGTAGGTAAGAGATCTACATAGTTGTCAAATTTTTAAAAAAGACATTTTCTGGAAGGAACCGGTTCAATAATGGGCATATGTTCCAAGCGTACACGTACACATGACGTGTTTTAATATATCTAGTGGATTGTAGTGGATGTTATATGTCCCAAATGAGTCTGCATTACCTCCAAGAATTCCCTTTTGACCCCAGATGAGGTTATTTACCCCTGTTCGCCGACCTCTTTCTTACGGGATGCCCGTCGGTCAATTGAGGAATTTCAAAATAAATACATTTTCAAAATATTATTTTTAAATATTTTTTTCTAAACAAAGACGTAAACCGTGATGATTAATAGTCAATGTTTAATTTGTATGCATTGAAATAAAATATAATCTAAGGATGGTAACAGAGTTCGTTTTCTGGAGGCTGGTTAAATGTTTTAAAAAACGCGGGTTACAATATTATAATGTAGACCTTCACTAAATAAATAATAAATGCTTAAATGACAATAAAATTGATTTGAAAAAACTTATTTTCAAATAGAAACAAAGGTTGTTTTTTGTTGTTGTTTTTTTGGAGGGGGGGGGTCAAAGCTTTGTGACGTATTTTTAGAGAGGGGGTCTAACTTTTTGTGACGACGCGTGACGAGGTTCAAAAATTTGCCCAAATCGCGTGACGTCATTTATGGATGGCCCCAATGTCCTCAAATATGCTCAATAATCAAGTGCCTGGTCGTAAATGCGTCTTTAAAAATAAATTTCAAAGAGATCAGATGCAGCTATATATCATTGCTATATAGATACAGCCAGCCATGAATCTTTAGATTGTTACTGTAAATATAAAGCTATATGTTTATATTTTAATAAGAAAAACCCGTAAAAAACCAAGTTTTTGACTATAAATCCTTTATGTACGAGAATTAATTAAAAGAATGTTCATTATAATACGCAGCGCCAGACCATCAGAAATAAAAAATTGCAGTTGTGTCGTAAAACATGTTTAATATAATGCGCACCGATCAGGAATATGTTTATAAAAAGAGCTGTCAATAAAATACGCACCTTATTGCGCGACAGAAAGGTTGTTCAATATAATACGCACCGCGACGCTCTATCTCATAAAATAGCATGATACATAGGAATAAATAAATAATCTAAAAATCAATAATTTAATTACGGTACATGCGATCGATCTGAAATTTTGATACATTGTTTTATCGTCGGTACAAAAATGCTGCAAAATTTCAGCTCGCTATCTTGCGAGCAAGTGGGTTAAAAATCGATCAAAAGTTTTGGCGACAAGTTCGGTCGGTCGTCGGTCGGTCGGTCGGTCGGTCGCAGACACCACGAATATAATTGTAACCCTATCTGTCAGATACAGTCAATATATTGTTACCCTTCTGTACAGATACAGCAATATATTGTTACCCTTCTGTACAGATACACCAATATATTGTTACCCTTCTGTACAGATACACCAATATATTGTTACCCTTCTGTACAGATACACCAATATATTGTTACCCTTCTGTACAGATACAGCAATATATTGTTACCCTTCTGTACAGATACAGCAATATATTGTTACCCTTCTGTACAGATACAGCAATATATTGTTACCCTTCTGTACAGATACAGCAATATATTGTTACCCTTCTGTACAGATACACCAATATATTGTTACCCTTCTGTACAGATACACCAATATATTGTTACCCTTCTGTACAGATACAGCAATATATTGTTACCCTTCTGTACAGATACAGCAATATATTGTTACCCTTCTGTACAGATACAGCAATATATTGTTACCCCTTCTGTACAGATACAGCAATATGTTTCCCTTCTTATAAAGATACCCGTGTTAATGACGTCATTTTATTTTCTTTAACAACTTCTAAAACATTTTTAATTAATCTCTTCACCAACTCCTCGATCTCCTAAACTCCAGTCCTAAGAGCGGCAGACGATCTGAGAGATTACTCACACTCGCACGTGAGGTGGGGAGGTATCTAGTGCCAGTGACCACCACCCTCCCGCCCCCACCCCTCCATTCGTTGGGTCTGTTTATCTGACGACTCCTATTGTTGTACATGTGGCTACAAGGTCAGTGGGAGAAGGGGGAGGGCTGGGGAGCTCATGCAGGTCTTAAACCGGAAACAGTTGTGCACACGCAAGGCGTTTGATAGGGATGTCATAACACTCACACGCACAAGCACACAGGGGCAGTTGACTTGCATGTCATAATGCACACACGCACGTGTCGACACGCTAACCCATACACACACGTAACCCCACACACACACGCCCCCCACATACACGTCCCCCACACCCACGTTCATACACACACGTCCCCCCCCACACACACACGTCCCCACACACACACGTCTCCAAGGCAGTTGACTTGCATGTCGTAATGAAAACACAGAACGCGCACCCACGCAGGCACACACTTGCACCCACCCAAAGGTGGTTAACTTACATGCCATAAGACACACACACCGCTCGTACACGCACGCACGCACCGAGACACACACACATTAGTACTTGATTTGAATGTGATAGCATAACACTCAGACACACACACACACACACACGTCCCCCCACACACACGTCCCCCCACACACACACGTTCCCCCACACACACACGTCCCCCCCACACACACACACGTCCCCCCCACACACACGTCCCCCACACACACACGTCCCCCCCACACACACACGTCCCCCACACACATACACGTCCCCCCCACACACACGTCCCCCACACAATTATATTTGGCTTAAATTCCACCATACTGTCAAAAACAAACGAACGTACACAAACACTCACCCCCACCCACCCCCTCCCACACACCCACACACGCACACACATATTTACGTAAACATTCAAATGCTGTTGCTCTTGAAGTGATAATATGTCCAAACTGCCACACGCGATGAAGTGTATTTCTAACAAATCTACAGGCGTTGGATTACTTCATAAACACGCGTTTACATATGATTAAGGCGAGGAGTAAATTGTACAAACGTTTTACCCAGGGGCAGCTAAGTATTTTGAAATAATTAGACGCGTTTTGAGTAGAAACGTAAAATTAAACGGATGTTTGGATTTGGATCACTTTCACTTTAACTGATGTGATTTCTGATTTTTTATCGGCCTGTTGCTTTGGGGTATTTTAATTATTTTAAGCCTAACTTTTCAAGCATATCAATATCAGCAGCTCCCGGGACCTTCCAAAATACGGCAACATTTCTCGGCAATACGAGACCTGCAGATTTTCAAAAATGTACTGAAAACTCACTGGGTACAACAGAGTGAAATAAGCTAACTTTTACAACAACCCAGCGGTAATTTCCTCTCTTACTGTTCTGTATCTCTGCCTCTCCTTCTCTCTCTATCCCTAATTCTCTCTCTCTCTCTCTCTCTCTCTCTCTCTCTCTCTCTCTCTCTCTATCTCTATCTCTATCTCTCTCTCTCTCTCTCTCTCTCTCTCTATCTCTCTCTCTCTCTCTCTCTCTCTCTCACTCTCTCTCTCTCTCTCTCTCTCTATCTCTCTCTACTTCTTATTCTCATTTATTTGTTCTTTCTTCACTCCCCAAAACGTGGGGCGGGCGCTTATGAGGTTTAACATATGCAGCTCACTCATACTCTCACTTATAGATCTCTCTTTTGCCTTCTAAATTAGAAGTCTTTAATTTTTATATGAAACACCCGCCCCACGTTTTTAGTTATATTAAATCGAAGTACTTGAACTAATAAGTTTTAAATTATTTTCTTCTTTTTAGTCCGCTTGTAAAAACGTGGTTTTTAAAAATCTTTTTTTTTACTTCTATTTATTTTATTCTTTTTAGTCCACTTATAACAACCTGGTTTTTTAAAATATTTTTTTACCTCTATTTATTTTACCAAACACCTCACAAGCGCCCGCCCAACGTTTTAAAAACATTGTGATGTGGTCACGGGGCGAACTCACGGATGTCAACAAAAGCCGACGGTACAGATGCTTTTATATAGACTATAGATAAACTTAAAAGTTCAATAATTTAATAACGGTACATTTGATCGATCTGAAATTTTGATACAATGCATTGTCATCCAAGATCTATCTGTGGTAAAATTTTCAGATCTCTAGGACCATCAGAAGTGGTTCAATTTTACGTTGGCAGATTTGAAAAAATCTTGGACAAACACACACCAACGAAAGCGAGTTAATAAAACGTGGTAATAAAGAAGATGATCATCAGATGGGCTCGTCATAGTCTTACTTTTATAAATTAAAAAGATCCATTCATATGTTTTATGTGTTTAACAAGGCCACAGTTGTCACTTTCGGTGCAATTACGTGCTTTCATGCAAATTGAAAAATGGTAGTGGGGGTAGTGGTGGTTACTAACAAACATTTCCAAAAGGTTTTATCCATTAGGAACGAAAACGGAGGCGATTAAAAAATCTCATTGGAAACAGGGTCCGTCACACGGTTTTATAACTATAACCAACAAGACGTAAAACTGTCACAAGGTTTTATAACTACAACCAACGAGACGTAAGACTGTCACAAGTTTTTATAACTACAACGAACGAGACGTAGGACTGTCAGAATGAACAGTTTTAAATGAGTTTAGACGTATCCCACTACCGGGACTTATGACTTAAGACTTATGACTTAAGACTTATGACTTAAGACTTATGACTTAAGACTTATGACTTAAGACTTATGACTTAAGACTTATGACTTAAGACTTATGACTTAAGACTTATGACTTAAGACTTATGACTTAAGACTTATGACTTAAGACTTATGACTTATAAGACTTATGACTTAAGACTTATGACTTAAGACTTATGACTTAAGACTTATCTAATCATTAGGTTAAAAATTTAAGATATCTTTAGGCCTATCAAACAATGAGGGCAAAATTTAAGATGACTTTTGACCTATGCAACAATCAGGTAAAAATATAAGAAGACTTTAGACCTATCGAACAATCAGGTAAAAATATAAGAAGACTTTAGTAGACCTATCCTAGTATCAGAATGATCTGTTTTAAGCGAATCCTGTCAGCTCTACGTTTATTTTAAGTGACGGGCGCCTCTAAAATTGAATCGGCAAATAATTCACTTCTCTAAAAATCCTACATTTTCGCCGTTATTTCCTCAAAAACTTCATTACGGTTACACAGTTGTTTTTTTAAAATCAGTGAGAAAAGTTAATGGAATTTTGACAGGACTGACATATTGATTTATGGTTCTTGTTAAACAGTATGTAAGTCCTAGTGAGGACCTCACAAAAAGAAACCCCTGTTGTAAGATATTTAAGTGGGTATCGAAAAATGAAACCTAAGATTCCAGAGATTTGGTTACAGTTACATGGCTAATGTCCTATAAAGTGAAATTCACCACGATTAGTTGACAAAAATTGTATCTAAAAATTATGAAAATAATTAATTAGGAAAAGAACAAGCAGTTTAAGACGACAGGAGTTCC
>CALYLW010002487.1:0-45813 GCA_944989445.1 Ampullaceana balthica
TGACTGGAAGCACGGCTAACAAACACAACAGCTGTTTGGGTGACCTTACAATCAACACAAAAGTGTATTCGATTCTGAATTCTCAGACTCTCTGTCTCCCACAAACCAATGTTTTATTTTGATATCGAGGAAAAAAATTCTATTATTCACTAAACATTATGGCTGTGAAAACAGAGGTATTTGTTCTAAAGAAAAAAAACTGATTCCTAATTGAAATTAATGTTTTTCCTCTGTTGGTGAGATCGATCGTTGTCTATTTTATTCAAATGGTTCAAGATTCATCTGATTGTTTGCAGAAAATGTCCAATATTAGAGCAAGCTGCAACTATGATTACATGGCATTTAGTTGCAGTTGACACTTGCAACTATGATTACATGGTTTTTAGTTGCAGTTGACACTTGCAACTATGATTACATTGCATTTAGTTGCAGTTCACACGGGGGGGGGAATCTCATGGAGCTACCCATCCTCGCCATCTCATTTGTTTGATTACACATGTTGTATTTCAAAGCCACCACTAAATACTTTAATAAGATTCCCACCATTAAATAGCAAAGCCTAAGTTGTTCGTACACGCCGTTGTAACAGACGTGTTAATTGTGATTACATTGTTTGGGCATGCGACTGGGGCGACTGAGTTCTGTGCCCGCGTGCATGTGTTTTGAGGTGAACTCGGAGTGGATATAAATGTAAATAAAAAAATGGAATTAAAGTCAGTTTTTACACAGACCAGGGACTGATGTCTTGATTTGCCACATTGATCCACAGTTGCACTATTACAAGAGTCACCTAATTCTGTGGCAAGTTTCGAAATTTTGTTACATACATAATATCCACACTTTTTAATTAATTTTAGGACGAATGCACGATCACAAATAACAATGATGTTTTTATTATGACATGTAAAATGGTCATTATAAGAATGACATGTAAAATGGTCATTATAAGAATGACATGTAAAATGGTCATTGTAAGAATGACATGTAAAATGGTCATTATAAGAATGACATGTAAAATGGTCATTATAAGAATGACATGTAAAATGGTCATTATAAGAATGACATGTAAAATGGTCATTATAAGAATGACATGTAAAATGGTCATTATAAGAATGACATGTAAAATGGTCATTATAAGAATGACATGTAAAATGGTCATTATAAGAATGACATGTAAAATGGTCATTATAAGAATGACATGTAAAATGGTCATTATAAGAATGACATGTAAAATGGTCATTATAAGAATGACATGTAAAATGGTCATTATAAGAATGACATGTAAAATGGTCATTATAAGAATGACATGTAAAATGGTCATTATAAGAAAGATTTGCTGAAATCTGATCACATTAAAACACCAAGGTAGGAAGACATTCCAAAAATGATATTATTTATTGAGATAATTGAAGAAATAAAAATATATAGTATCAGACAATGTCCTACTGCTACAACTAGATATTCTGCCAACGTCATGCCAAGCTGGGGGCACCTAATGCAGTCAAAGTCTCTATTTTGTGTTCCTTCTTTTATAATGCTTGTCATCATTTGTTTATTTCTAAAATATATGTGTGTTGTAGTATTAAGGTGATATTGTATGTCTTCTATAGCAAGATGTCTGTAATCGTTGCTGAAATTGTTGACACATGAGATTCTCATCTATAATTGGAGACACACATTTAGGACTACGAAAATGGCTGGATACACACATTATATTAGTAAATTAAAGTATAGCGAGGTATTAAAAAAATTAGAACATTTTAATGAAACACATAAAAAACCACTTGAGCTCAATTTATGTTATTTTTCTACTTGTGAGAGTGCGCTGGATGGAAATACTAGAAAAACTGTATTTTAATGTAATTTTGTTCCTAATTTTAAGTTTTCTAATGGTACTCTTTGAATTTATTCACATTTCATCTCTTTTCCCCGCCGTCTCTATTTCTCAGGCAGCTTTCTGGGCAGTAACACCGCGTCATGAACTCAGATACACCAGGAATACTGAGCTGCCAGATTCATTACTGGAGAATATTCAAAACTGACAAGAATAACACCATTAGTTAAATCATTAAACCTTGAAACACTAGAGGATAGAAGAACCAAGAGTAAAGTAGTAATCATACATAAAGCAATTAATTCTAATTTAGAAATACAACACAAAGATAACTTAATACAACCCTCAGATAGACATAAGGATAAAAACACCTTTCTTATTCCGTATGCAAGAACAAACACATACAAATTTTCCTTCTTCCCGTCCGGAATTCGGGCGTGGAATGGGTGCCTGAAGAATCCAGGAAAATCCAACACTTTATCAACATTTAAATCTCTAATAAAAATGCAGGACTAAACACAAACCATAGATAAGCGTAGGACGCAATAATCTTCTGTATAGAAGGAGCGTCTGTAAACAGATAAGATAAGATAAGATGACAGAGCGAAATTTGTGTTGAGCCAACACAGAGAAGGACGCTTATATGACAAAAATAACTTTAAAAAACTCATAACCTAAAATTACAGGCAGAAAATAACTTTGATTTATTTACATTGGAATTACTCTAAGCAACGTTCTATTTTAGATTCGGTGTTTGCACTCTTAGTGAGCCATTATTCAAAACGTTTGGACTTTCAAATATCCATTGAAGAATTCCATGACGCAACAGAGTGACCAGCAGAGGCGTAGCTAGGGGGAACATTATAAAATCGGCGCCCTCTGTTTTAAAAAGAATCATTTTTAAACTTAATTTAATGCAACATCTTAAGCCTTATTTTCGGCGCCCCCTTTACCTCGGTGCCGTGGGACATATGTACCCTTACCCACACCTTCGCTACGCCTCTGCTGGCCAGTCCATGATACCGCCAGCTTGTAAAAGTTCAAAATAATTCTTGTTGTTTCTAAACTCGATTTCATTAAGCTGAGCTAGACTAATTAAAATAAACTCGTAGTGTTTGCTCTCATAATTTTATTTCCTCTTCATTCATGATTTCATTATCCAATCCACTATTTGCTGTCACAAGTTATAAACACGGACATGATATCTTCATCCAATCCACCCTTAGCTGTCACTAATTATAAGCACTGACATGATATCTTCATACAATCCACCATTTGCTGTCACTAGTTGTAAACACGGACATGATATATCATCCATTCCACCAATTGCTGCCAATAGATATAAACACTAACATGATATCCTCCAACCCATTCTCAATGAAAAAAATAAATTGTATCGGCATGCACCCCCTTGTATTAATGCTATGTTGTTTGCCACAACTGTTGCCGTCACTCACGAAAAGTTTGTCATGTAGCCAAATTGATGTCTTGTGAGATTAACCGCCACAAAGTCGACGCCCCTGCCATTGAGAAGTATTTTTGTCTCCTTTTTAAATCCCTTATATTAACTTCACCGGCGTCTCATTCGTCGTTCGTTTCGTCAACCGCGGAAAAACTAAAGTCGAAAATGACCTACTTCCAGTGAAGCCATCGAGCTGAAATTTGGCACATGGGCCCGTCTCACTTAAGAATGCATCGTATCAAAATTTCAGATCGATCGAACGTACCGTAATTAAATTAATGCATTTTTAGTTATCTATATAAATTATTATAAACTGTATGTAGCGGCAGGGGGATAATTTTGGTTCAGGATATAAGGGATTTATTGTCAAAAAACTTTGTTTTTACAGGGTTTGTTTTATTAAATCCTTTATATTAACTCGTGGTGTCTGGTTGCTTGTTGAACCCTTGATTGCTTGTCGGTCGCCAAAACTTTGGATCGATTTTTAACCCACTTCCGCGTAAGCTAGCAAGCTGAAATTTAGCAGGCAGTTTCGTACCGATGATAAAAACTATGTATCAAAATTTCAGATCGATCACATGTACCGTAATTAAATTATTGATTTTTTAGATTATTTTATTTATTCCTATGTATCATGTTATTTTTTGAGATAGAGTGTAAGGGTGCGCATTATATTAAACAACCTTTCTGTCGCGCAATTATGTGCGTATTTTATTGACAACACTTTTTATAAACATATTCCTGATCGGTGCGCATTATATTAAACATGTTTTACGACACAACTACAAATTTGTATTTTTGGATGGTCTTGCGCTGCGTATTATAATGAACATTCTTTTAGTTACTTCTCGTACATATAGGATTTATAGTCAAAAACTTGGTTTTTTACTGTTTTTTTTTAAATTTAGTTGTTTATTTCACTGAAATCAGATGTACACATAAGCTTTCTCATTATATTCAGCCTTCGGAAGAAATGAAACATTCTAATTAAGGTATAAGTTTACTTGAAATAATATTAAACATTCTAATTACGGTATAAGTTTACTTGAAATAATATTAAACATTCTAATTACGGTATAAGTTTACTTGAAATAATATTCATTTACATTCGTAGAATCAACACTGAAATAAATAACTGCACCGATTTAAAAAAAATAAAAATGTTAGTTTAATAAAAAAAATGATATCTTAGTATAATAGGAGCAATGATGGATCCTTAAATTGAATTCTGATTTTTGATGTTTTGTTAAACATCTGCATAAATTTAATGACAGTAAGATTCAAGCTACAGAAAGTTTGACATTTAAACTATTTCCCTGAGAACGTATCGTCTCAAGTCTAAATGAATTATTTATTTTTTTCCTTTTCCCCCAATTTCAATGTTTTGTCTCTTCTTCTTCTTCTTTTTAATTTGTTTTTATTCATACACCTCATATTCCACTAGTTTATTGCAAATAACACCATAATTAATGCAGCGTGAAACAGTTTTTCCCCTCTCCATTTGATCCTCGAATAACAAACCAAACAGCTATTTGAAAGAGCTATGGAACACAATATTCTTTCGCAAAAATTTCACAGATTTGGAATTTACATTGTGTGGGCAAGCACATGGATGCGTATGAGTAAGTGTATGGATCCGTGACTGTGTATGTGTGCATTGATCCTGCAGTTCTATATTTGTAAACCACTGTAAACTAAACGTATATTAGTAAGTGATACTGTGCTAAAAATAATTTGTCGTGACGTGCGTAATTTGTGAAGTTCTTGTTTAAATAGTCGCACAAACGTCAACCTCAAACTTGTCATCACACCAGTTATGAGTGCGAGCATTCATCTCATTCATGTTGAGCTGTTCACCTAAAACGTGGTATGCAGTATCAAAGACCAAATAAGTAAGAACAAATGGAATTTAAGAACATACTGGACAAAAGGAAGGGTTCTCTTAATACCTGATCTTTTTAACAGTGATGTTGTGCGTAATGAAGACAGAGAGGCCCTCAAGTACCTTGTGGTCCGTGGGAACAACTGCATTTGGTGGTGGGCCAAGTGGTCCGTGGGCCCAACTGCTTTTGGTGGTGGGCCAAGTGGTCCGTGGGCCCAACTGCTTTTGGCAGCGGGCCGAGTGGTCCGTGGGCCCAACTGCTTTTGGCAGGCGGGCCGAGTGGTCCGTGGGCCCAACTACTTTTGGCGGCGGTCCGAGTGGTCCGTGGGCCCAACTACTTTTGGCAGCGGGCCGACTTAGGTCAGTGTCAGGGTGCACATCATTAGGATGGTTGCTATTGGTGCATGATGCAAACACGACTATTTTGGTTTTAAAAGATGTGATCTGCCAAATAAACCTTTATTGGAAAAAATTGGATGATTTCACTATATATATATATATATATATATATATATATATATACTTTTTTTTACTAGTGTATCACCCGTCAAAAATGACGGAAGTTTTCAAAATAAATACACAACAGATTAAAAAAACAAACCCGTAAAAACAAAGTTTTCTACTATAAATCCCTTATATTTGAGTCATAATTATAAGTATTGATTATTTTCCAACGCCACAAATATTTACAGACTGACACCGAGTGATGTCCCCTGTCTTTTAACGGGGGATGGGACGTGAGGGGGTGTCGGCACGACGGTCGACGTCTAAGCGTCAACTCAAACTCACGTGGGAAAAAAACAATAACAAACCGTGAATTTGAATTACATACGTTATATAAGGAAAAACTAAAAATGCATTAATTTAATTACGGTACGATCGATCGATCTGAAATTTTGATACGATGCATTGTTAGGTGAGATCGGGTCCGTGTGCCAAATTTCAGCTCGATCGGATCACTGGAAGTGGGTCATTTTTGACTTTTGTTTTTCCGCCCGCCCAGCCCATGAGATGATGAGATGATGAGACGGCCGCGAAGTTAATATAAGGGATTTAATAAAACAAACCCGTAAAAACAAAGTTTTTGACTATAAATCCCTTATATATGAGACATAACTAACAGTATTGATTATTTTCAAACATTTACAGACTGAATCTGTCTTAACTCAAGTTTGCTTCATAACCCTGGGGGGGGAGGGTGAGAGGGGAAAAGTCTGGTCACCGATTCGCTTGACCGAGCTCAGCGTGACACGTAAAATGTAAACAAAAGCGCCGCGGTGCTTCGATGGGCCGCCTCAACGCGTCTACTCAAACTTTCACGTGGAAAAAAAAACAATAACAAACAGTGAATTTGAATTACATACCTCATATAAGGATAAACTAAAAATGCATTAATTTAATTACGGTACGATCGATCGATCTGAAATTTTGATACGATGCATTGTTAGGTGAGTCGGGTCCGTGTGCCAAATTTCAGCTCGATCGGATCACTGGAAGTGGGTCATTTTCGACTTTTCTTTTTCCGCCCGCCCGCCCAAGACATGAGAGATGATGAGACGGCCGCGAAGTTAATATAAGGGATTTAATAAAACAAACCCGTAAAAACAAAGTTTTCTGACTATAAATCCCTTATATTTGAGTCATAATTAAAAGTATTGATTATGTTTCAACGCCACAAATATTTACAGACTGACACCGAGTGATGTCCCCTTTCTTTTAACGGGGGATGGGACGTGAGGGGGTGTCGGCACGACGGTCGACGTCTAAGCGTCAACTCAAACTCACGTGGAAAAAAACAATAACAAACCGTGAATTTGAATTACATACCTCATATAAGGATAAACTAAAAATGCATTAATTTAATTACGGTACGTTCGATCGATCTGAAATTTTGATACGATGCATTGTTAGGTTAGACGGGCCGTGTGCCAAATTTCAGCTCGATCGGATCACGGGAAGTGGGTCATTTTTCGACTTTTGTTTTTCCGCCCGCCCATGAGATGACGACAGACAGACAGAGAGACAGAGAGAGAGAGACAGAGAGAGAGAGAGACAGAGAGAGAGACGGCGGTGAAGTTAATATAAGGGATTTAAAAATAACGTAATACAGAACCTTCATTTATTTTATTTATTTTTATTTTATTTATTTATTATCATATTGAACAATTTTATGCGGAACGTTCGAAAAGTGATATTTTTGGTGCAGTAGCTTGGTGTGCTGCTTTCTAAAATTAGAAGCGTCACGGACAGACAGACATGACAGACGTGACAGAGATTGCAAATTATGTATATTGATAAATATATATATATATATACATATAAACTTTCGAGAAAACTTAAAGTTAAAAGGAAATAATTTGGAAATTCAATTTGTCTTCTCATTAATAATTCCCATTTTTTTTGTTATCAAGTTACAGATACATGTTTAAATAAGCTCAAAGACCCAAGGGAAATTTTACTATTATTTTCTCCCCAACGTAGCTCAACAAATAATACTTTAAATTTAAATTTCCAATTCTGGTTGAAATCTCGGCCAAACTGTCTTTTTGTTGAAATAACACAATAGGGTTAGAGCGTATTTCCACATATTTTTTGAGCATCGAATGTCATGTCTATTTACAGGAGATCAAGTTTGATTGTTGTTGACATGCAATGAGAAATGAGATGGCACAAGATCCTCACATTAATTATGACTGCGGTAACATGTTTATACAAATGTCTGACATGTCCTCGGACTCAATGTCTTTATTTTTGTGGTATGAGATCTTGGGGACCATGAGGTATTTTAGTATTTTTATTTTAGGACGCAATAATCTTCTGTATAGAAGGAGCGTCTTTAAGAGATACGATATTTATTTAAAAATTATTATTATAACACAGTGAAACGGCCAATGTTATTATAAAATGAGTTACCATAAAATTTTCACTGAAAATAACTAAAATTACATTACACATAAGGGGCCGTCCATAAATGACGTCACGCACCTAGATGGTAGGAGGGTCCCCAAATTTGTGATGATGTGTGACGAGGGAGAGGGAGCGAGTTAAGAATTGTGACGTCACATCAAAACAAGCTACTGTAAATCAACGTTTCACTTAAATCTTCGATTTCTTACTATTTATTTTATGTCGTTTTACATGGATTCACGTATGTTACGATATTACAGTGCAGCCTTACATAAATATATACTAAATAGACAATAAAGTGAATTGAAATATTCTCCGTTTCAAATAGAAAATACAGTTTTGGAAGGGGGGGGGTGGTCCACAACTTTGTGGCGTCATATTGGATTGCTCTACGTTTTTGTGACGAAGTGTGACGAGCGTGGTGCGGGGTTAGAAATCGGACCAAAATCGTGTGGCGTCATTTATGGACGGCACCTAAATATATATGTATACACATATACATACCAATATATACATACTGTATATATAATTATATATTTAAATGATTAAAGATTAAAGTTTTTGAAGACGCAATAAGCACACCAATGTAGCCTTTCTAAGCAATTAAGAATAAGGCTAACGACAGACATAAACAAATATTATTGGAGGAAATAAAATGAATTATAAAGGATGCTCACTGGGATTACAGTTTTCAATTCAACGTTGACTGTTATCATTTCACCCTTATAAATATTAGAAAGATAACAATGCCGCCATATCAAGGCAAGAAGGCCCTAGTCAAAAAAAAATATAAAAAATAAATTAATATTCAAATTTGAACAGCTGTCGTGCATAAATTAGAATATGTTTCAATTTTTAAATGACTGAAAAATAAAACTGAAGAGCAGATTTTTTGTTTTTATTCTTGTACAGAGAAGTCAAGTAAATACGTCACATTTTGTGACAACATTTTGTGACAACATCAGACAAAAGTGGTACATATATCTAAGCATATGTTTGCTGTATTAGCTATGACAACATCAGACAAAAGTGGTACATATATCTAAGCATATGTTTGCTGTATTAGCTGTGGCAACATCAGACAAAAGTGGTACATATATCTAAGCATATGTTTGTTGTATATGTTAGCTGTATATGTTTGCTGTATATGTTTGCTGTATATGTTTGCTGTATATGTTTGCTGTATATTTTTGCTGTATATGTTTGCTGTATATGTTTGCTGTATATGTTTGCTGTATATTTTTGCTGTATATGTTTGCTGCTATTTCTGTCTACTGATAATATTTTTCAATGTTAGTATTTAAAAATAAAATACAATTCCCCAACTTTCTTTCAACGCGTTGTTGTTAAGTTGTTATCCACAAAACAAGATCCAAGAATGTCCATAAAAAGGTGAAAGATTTCAGGCTCTAATGACCTACATAATGTATATATGAAACGTTCCATGTTTGTCGAAATCAGATCTTTTTTCTGTATAGCCATGTGCTTTAAATTTTACTTTCTTGATAGTTTGTCCTTTAACATCTTTCAATATTTTGACTTGTAGCACGCATAAAATGAATACAAATGGTTTGACAATTTTAACGTTGTAGAAAGTGCATTTGTTCTGATGCTAATAGAATCCCTCTCAACTCAATGTTTGAAAACATTCCCATGAGAAGAGGGGAAAATACATTGAAGGAGTGAGTCATATAGAGAATGTATGACGCCATGGCCGGCCCTGTATGAGGTCATGGCCGGCCCTGTATGAGGTCATGGCCGGCCCTGTATGAGGTCATGGCCGGCCCTGTATGAGACTGTCTCAATTTTTAATACAGAATATTTTCCAGGCATGCTACAAGAATTATGATAAAATTGTGTAAAATTCAACAGAAATGTCAATATCATGACGCGTGCTTGCAATAATTGGAAGAAGACGAAAACCAGGACAGCCGAGAGTGGAATAGATTTATACGCATGTTAATTTGGCCCTACATTGATAGCATGTAAGTCTATTACTGTAGGCATTAACTCATCAGCAGGAAAGGAGCAACATTTTGTGTTGAATTGATTCTTAAGCTTAAATTTAAAATATTAGTATTTATCTCCGTTGAAGAGATGTATGTACAACTTGTGAAATTACATGCGATTGTATTTCGTGTTTTCATTACATGATGAATGAAACGTGTTCAAATACCAAAAAGTTGTGATCCAAAGAGAAGCCTCAAATCTGAAGCCTGATATCTGAAGTCTGATATTCTGAAGCCTGATATCTGAAGCCTGATATCTGAAGCCTGATATCTGAAGCCTGATATCTAAAGCCTGATATCTGAAGTCTGATATCTGAAGCCTGATATCTGAAGCCTGATATCTGAAGGCGTATATCTGAAGCCTGATATCTGAAGCCTGATATCTGAAGTCTGATATCTGAAGCCTGATATCTGAAGCCTGATATCTGAAGCCTGATATCTGAAGCCTGATATCTGAAGCCTGATATCTGAAGCCTGATATCTGAAGTCTGATATCTGAAGCCTGATATCTGAAGCCTGATATCTGAAGTCTGATATTTGAAGCCTGATATCTGAAGCCTGATATCTGAAGCCTGATATCTGAAGCCTGATATCTGAAGTCTGATATCTGAAGCCTGCTATCTGAAGCCTGATATCAGAAGTCTGATATCTGAAGCCTGATATCTGAAGTCTGATATCTGAAGCCTGATATCAGAAGCCTTATATCTAAAATGAAGTTCTAGTGCCATCTGTTATTGAAGCGTTCTTCTGGATTTGAATAATGTACATATTAAACAAACTTAACCTTAATTCAATTTAAAAGAGTAAATTATTATTTATTTAAGATAATGTTGTTGTTTTTTTTAACCCTCTAGACCAGTGGTTCCCAAACTTTTTTTGGCCTATCGCCCACTTTCCAGAAAAAAAAATTACTCAGCGCACGAATTTTAAAATTATTATTCTAACACAGGGATGGGCAAACCATGACAGTGGGTCACATGCGGCCATCCAGAGTATATTATGCGGCCCTTAAGCATGTACACGTGGCGATCTTATGTCATGTTAATGAATGTTTTTGCTTAGAATTTTAAATATATTTTTGAAATTTTAATCCGAGCATTTGATTCGAATCTAGAAATGTATAATTGGTTTAATGGCTCCAGAATCATTAGTCATTAATTGGTATCGTACCTATTTGAAATTACATTTCAGCTCAACTGGAAATGGCTTTTGATTACGAGTAACATTTCGAAATTTCAAACAGTTTTGAAAATGTGTAATTTATAAGCAAATAAACGTTGATTTAACAATGAGTGCTACCAAAGAGTGTAAGATTGAGTACGAATGTCTTTTTAAAAATGACGAATTAACTGTTAAATATTGCTTCACGAGCGTTGTGAGAAAGCAGGCTGCTTGATGTGCCGTAAGTGTGTGAGCGTCTTTAAGGAGTACGACTTAAAAAGATACCACCAAAACATTTGTATTTCGGGCCCAATTTAACGAACCAAGAAAAAATGGAAATGCAAGAAGTTTGTTAATAATTTAAAGAAGAAGCAAAATGTTGTCACCAAACTCTTAAATACAAGATGCTGACAACCAAAGCCAGTTTGGAGATATCCCATAAGATCGTAAAACGGAGCAAGCCTTTTTCTGACAGTGAGTTTATCGAGGAATGCTTGACAGATGCAGCAATCATTATGTGTCCAGAACAGAAAACATAATTTGACACCATTTCTTTATCAAGTGAACTTTAGTCAGGCGTTTTGAAAAAAAAAGTGACAATTTGATGTACCAACTTCGAGATGCAAGCAAATACTTTTTGTGGTACTCTCGCAGTGGATTAAAGTACCAATGTAGAGGAACAGCACAATTGTTGGTATTTATACGGGGAATGAATCCTCATTTCGAGCTTAGGGGCCGTCCATAAATGACGTCACGCGATTTTTGCCGATTTTTGACCCCCTCCCCCCCCCTCGTAACGCGACGTCACAAAAACTTAGACCCCCCCTCTAAAAATACGTCAAGAATCTTTGACCCCCCCCCCAAAAAAAAACAACAACAACAAACAAACAAAAAAAAACCAACTTTATTTTCTATTTGAAAATAAGTATATTTCAAATCACTTTTATTGTCATTTAAGTATTTATTATTTATTTAGTGAAGATCTAAATTGTAATATCGTAACCCGCGTGAATCATTTTTAAAAAACGTTTAACCGGCCTTCAGAAAACGAACTGTGTTAACATCCTTAGCTTATATTTTATTTTAATTAATACAAATTAAACATTGACTATTGATCATCACGGTTAACGTCTTTGTTTAGAAAAAAAATTATTAAAAAATGACATTTTTAAAATGTATTTTTAAAAAATCCCTCAATTGACTGACGGGCATCCCGTAAGAAAGAGGTCGGCGAACAGAGGTAAATAACCTGAACTGGGGTCAAAAAAGGAATTCTTGGGGGTAATGCAGACTCATTTGGGACATATAACATCCACTACAATCCGCTAGATATATTAAAATACGTGATGCGTACGTGTACGCTTGGAACATATGCCCATTATTAAACAGGTTCCTTCCAGAAAATGCATTTTTCAAAAATTTTTACAACTATGTAGATTTCTTACCTACGCACTATATGAAGACACCTAAATCTACCCTACTTTCATTTATATTGACACGAGTGACACTAATCTTAATCCACATGACTTGTCTTTATCACGTATTATTTCTGTGATATTTAAAATTAATGCCTTAAAAACTGAGCTAAGAAGAAAAGTTGTTTTGTTCTCCTCTCGAATTGCAATGTCAAGAATTTGATGCATTCAATAAAGTTAATGAATACTTGACTAATTTTAAATGGGCTCATTTACCATTATAACTAGAACAGTGCTTCTCATACTTTTTAGTATTGCGGAGGGGTGTATGGGGTGCTCAAGGCGGGGTAGCACCTCCGGTGGGGGAACACGTCGTACTCTCTTGAGGGTAGTTCGTCCACCCTTGGTCCCCACTTGTAACTCTGCTCTCACCAGTGGCTCCTAGAAACTGTAGCGTGCACAGTGGCCACACCCCGGGCAACGGCTTCGACTAGCTGGCTAAACCTGGTGAGGGTAGCCGACGGGTCTCAAACCCTCGGTGATCTAGGTATGTCTACCTATGCACGTAAAGACTGGATTCGGTAGACAGAGCGGAGGAACCACTAGTTGGTCAACGGTCAAAAAGGCGATTCTCAGCAAAGCGTTGTGGAACGCTAAGGGCATGACAAGACACACAGGACATCATGGCCATCCGCTGCACCCGTCTCCATCACCAGCCGTCTCGACTTTGTCCTGCCGCTGGATCAAGATGGTCTCGGGCGAGAGAGTGAGATCGACGAACTGCGCAACTCTTTCTCACTTAAATCCAAGTCATCGCGCAAGTCACTTTTGTCATCCACCCCATCCCATCAGTCACCGACAAGTCCTGTGGCGACAGGCAAGCGACGAAGCGGCAGGTGTGGGTACACTGGGAGCCGTAGCCGCAACCCTGCACACAGGCGGTCCAGGGCATTGGGTCGTTCTTCGCTGACACGGAGCAGCGGTGGAGTCCGGCAGCCCCCTGGGCGACTGAGCAGCCCTCTTCAGGAATGCACTGCTCACCTCCATGGTATGAGGAAGGGGCTAGAAAAGGTGCCCTAAACATTGCCTGCTCCAGCTTACCCTAGCCAGCATACCGCGGCTGGTGGGGACTCTATACCAGCGGTCGAAACCAAACAAAAAAGCAAACGAGGATAGTTCCTCTTATATTGGGCGCATGGAATGTGCGCACACTCATGGACAGGGACGATGCGGACAGACCCCAGAGGAGAACAGCCCTGATTGGAAAAGAACTCGCTAGATACGGCATCGACGTCGCAGCCCTGAGCGAGACCAGGCTCGCGGGAGAAGGAGAGCTCTGTGAAAGAGGATCTGGCTACACTTTTTACTGGAGTGGCAGACCAAGCGAGGAGAGGCGTGAAGCAGGCGTTGGTTTTGCAGTTAAGACAACTCTTGTCGGAAAGCTGGCTGGACTTCCCAAGGGAGTGAACGACAGGCTCATGACCATGAAACTCCCACTGGCTGGAAAGAAACACCTCACCATTATCAGTGCCTACGCTCCAACCATGACCAATACAGATGAAGTGAAGGCAAAGTTTTATGAAGAACTTCACACTGTCATTGTCGACGTTCCAAAGGCGGACAAACTCATCTTGCTAGGTGACTTCAACGCAAGAGTTGGCAAAGACAACGTTGCCTGGGAAGGAGTCCTTGGTCATCATGGAGTGGGACACTGCAACAGCAACGGTCTTCTTTTACTCCAGACCTGCGCTGAACATGAACTGCTGATCACCAACACGATCTTCCGCCTCCCAACCCGTAACCGGACGTCATGGATGCACCCCCGCTCGAAGCACTGGCATCTTATTGACTACGCCATCGTGAGGAAGAGGGACAGGCAGGATGTACGAGTGACCAAGTCCATGTGTGGGGCTGAATGCTGGACAGACCACCGCCTCATCATCACCAAGCTCAACATCCGCATTCAGCCGAAACGGCGCCCGCAAGGGAAGAAAGCCCCCAAACGGCTAAATGTTGCCAAACTAATGACCGCCAGCTGCAAGCAGTCCTTGGTGGATGCTCTGGAAGAGCGCTTGAAATCTACCTCTCCAGGCAACCAGAACGTGGAGGCAGACTGGGCGTCACTCAGAGAGCTGATTTACACCACAGCTTCAGAGACTCTGGGGCACCAGACCAGGAAACATAAGGACTGGTTCGATGAGAACTGCGAAGACATCAAGCAGTTATTGGATGAGAAACACCTCCTACACCAAGCTTACCTCAATAATCCCAGGTCCACGGCAAGGAGAGTTGCACTCAACAACATACGCAGGACTGTACAGCAAAAGCTCCGTCAGATGCAGGACGATTGGCTCAGCAACAAAGCCGACGAGATCCAAGGCTATGCAGACAAGCGTGACTATAAAAACTTCTACAACGCTTTGAAAGAAGTGTATGGCCCCACGCCCTCAGGTTCAAACCCCCTCCTCAGCGCAGACGGTAACACTCTCATCACAGACAAAGAGAAGATCTTGAAGAGGTGGGCCGAACATTTCGAAAGCATCCTAAATCGCCCTTCGACAATCAACGAAGAAGCTTTCAATCGTCTTCCCCAAGTGCCCACAAACAAAGCACTGGATGACCCCCCCAACCTTGCTCGAGACCCAGAAAGCAATTTATCTTCTCTCCAGTGGCAAAGCACCTGGTTCTGAGGCCATACCAGCTGAGGTCTACAAGGAGGGAGGAACAGCCCTGACTGAAAGGCTCCACCATCTATTTCTCTTGGTGTGGCAGCAAGAGACGATCCCGCAGGACTTCAAAGATGCCTCCATCATACATCTTTATAAGCAAAAAGGAAGAAGACAGGCTTGTGACAACCACAGAGGCATATCCCTGCTATCTATCGCAGGAAAGATCCTTGCCAGAATCCTGCTCAACCGCCTCACGGTCCACCTTGACCAAGGACTCCTGCCTGAAAGTCAGTGTGGCTTCCGAAAAGAGCGAGGGACCATCGACATGGTGTTCGCTGCCAGGCAGCTACAAGAGAAATGTCAGGAGCAGAACGTCAACCTGTTCTCCACCAATGTCGACCTGACCAAGGCTTTTGACACCGTTGGCAGAGAGGGTCTGTGGAAGATAATGGCCAAGTACGGTTGCCCAAGGAAATTCATCGTCTTGGTGAGACAATTCCACGAGGGCATGCAGGCCAGAGTCCAGGACAGCGGAGAGTTTTCTGATCCTTTCACAGTCACAAACGGGGTCAAGCAGGGATGCGTCCTGGCACCAACACTATTTAGCCTCATGTTTTCCGCCATGCTGACAGAGGCCTTCAGAGACGAGGGTGTTGGTGTTAACCTGAGGTACCGCACAGATGGCAAACTGTTCAACCTTCGGAGGCTCCATGCAAAAACCAAGGTTATGACAGACATCATCAGAGACCTCTGTTAACCTGTTCTCCAGCGCCTGCACAAACTTTGGTCTGACGATCAACACCAAGAAGACCGAAGTCCTCCATCAGCCTGCGCCTGGAAGGCCCTACGTTGAGCCCAGCATCACTGTCAACGGCCAGAGACTCAACACAGTGAAACGGTTCTCATACCTAGGCAGCACACTGTCGCAAAATGCCACCATCGATGACGAAGTGAGCGTCAGAATTGCCAGAGCCAGCTCCACTTTTGGCAGGTTGTACCCAAATGTCTGGAACAGAAGAGGCATTGCCATCCAGACCAAGCTGAAAGTGTACCGGGTGGTGGTGCTCCCCACACTGCTATATGCGTGTGAAACATGGACTGTGTATCAGCGCCATGCTAGGAAGCTTAACCACTTTCATTCAACAAGCCTCAGGAAGATCCTCGGCATAAAGTGGCAGGATAAAATACCAGACACAGTGGTACTGACCAAGGCAGGTCTCCCCAGCATATTCACACTCCTGATGCAGTCCCAGCTTCGTTGGGCAGGGCACGTGGTCCGAATGCCAGACGAGAGACTGCCAAAGAGACTCTTCTATGGCGAGCTCCAGCATGGCCAGCGGTCCCACGGTGGGCAAAAGAAACGCTACAAAGACACATGAAAGTCTCACTGAAAGCGTTTGCCATCAACCCAGATACGTGGGAACTTGCTGCAAAGGACCGTTCCACCTGGCGTTCTTCCATCCACGAAGGTGCCAAGTCATGTGAGGCAAACAGGATCACCTCCGCAGAAAAAAAGAGGCAAGCCCGAAAGGCCCGTGCTGTGAACCCTCCTGGAGATGTCCCACTCGTCCCTTGTCCCTTCTGTTCCCGAACCTTCCGTGCAAGGATCGGCCTCATCAGCCATCTGCGCACACACAAACAAAGCCAGTCCCAGCATTCCTCGGATGACTAGAGTGGTCTTCGTCGAATCGACGGACGAACAACACACACACACAGTATTGCGGACCAGCAGGAATTTTTTCCATTGTACCAGGGACCGGTGCACTACTTTCCCTGCACTGACAATTTCTTCTGTCCTTTTTTGAGAACATCTGCGGACCGGCAGCGGATGGCCCACGGACTGGCACCGGTCCGCGGACCACCACATTGAGAAGCACTGATCTAGAAGACTAGAATGGCCAGGGGCGTTTTATCAAAAACCATCGAACAATTATATCAAACTTAAAACGTTTTTAATTTTATCAAATTGATTCCCTCCCCCCTCACCTTTTAAAGAAAAAGGATATTCGGTGTCGTTTTGAGTTAAAATATTTACACATAATCCTATTCAAATCATTTTTAGACACTTGTCATTGTGTTGTCATGCTTGTAAAACTCACCAGTAGCATTTTCGAGGGGGTGCTAAAGACGCTCCCCCAAATCCCCGAGTCACGTGAGCAGGACCTAGAGTCTGGGGGGGGGGTAACGCATACATAAACTTGTATATTTTGTGGTAACGGGCATGAGAGAACCAAACGGAGCTGCGGTTAGATCACAAATGCGTTGATGTCAACATCAAACGACGCGGTGTAACAATTTCATATGTTATCTTGTGGATTCTCAAACTTAAGGATTTTAATTAGATTTAATTTTTGTGTCTTGATAGCATACGCCAACCAGCGTCTGATGGCCTACCGACCAGCACATTGAGAAGCACTGATAAAGAAAAAAAAAGTCATTAAATAAATTTTAAGCGACCAAATATTTCAGTAGAAGTTTTAATTAAAGTTACCCTTTTGATGTGACGTCACATTTCTTCAACCCCCCTCCCTCCCCCTCGTCACGCAACGTCACAAAAGTGTGACCCCCCTCCTCCCCCCTAGGTGCGTGACGTCATTTATGGACGGCCCCTTAACGAAAAATTACTTAGTGTTGACCCACTCAAAGAAACAACTACAGGCCATGATTTATTCAATGCTGTTGAGAACTGTGTTAACATAACTGGGTTGGTGTGGAACAAGATGGCAAGTGCAATAACCGATGGAGCGCGTGCTTTAACTGGAAAGAGTAGTATGAACAATAAAATTAAAGAATATCTTCCTGACCATACACTCTTACCTCTCCACTGTGTCAAACATCAGGAAAGTCTTTGTAAGGCTCTGTTGAATTTCATGCAGTTGTCAGTATGATAAGCTTTGTAACAGCCAGGGCACTTAACCACAGGCGTTAAAGGCACTGCTGAGATTTGATATTATCACAGCAGTGTCCGCTGCTAGCCTGGGCAAGTTATTGAGACAAGTATGAGATCTCAAGGCAGAAATAGTTATGTTGCTGGAGATGAAAGGTTTTGTTTGTGACTTTGTTACTACCATAGTTAATGAAGAGTGGAAGTAAGACTTCATGTTTGTCATTGACATTATGGAAAAGTTTGAATTAACTGAATGTCAAACTTCAGGGCAATAGCTTGTTTGCCCATGAAATGTATATGTATGTTAAATCATTTCAGGAAAAACTCTTCCAGTTCTGTATGCAAGCAGGTGAAAACAGGTTAAGCTCTAATGGAAACATTAGGGATCCCCTACGACCATTGGTCATGGGACTTACTTTACTTTATGTATTACAGTCCGTATTAATTTAATTATAGCAGGTATATATTGTTCTTCACCAATGGTATGAGGTTTACCCGATTTGGCAATCAATAATTTAAACGCAATATTGTAAGGAGCTAGCAAGCCTTTGCCATCTTCTGTGATTGTTGTTGAAAAGAGTTTTATCAAAGTTGGTTGTTTTGATAGATTTGTGTTTTAGTGTTTGAAAAGGAGATAAATCCTCATGTGTTTTATCCACGTTATTTTTATTTGAAATGTTCTTGCAGTCTGGAAGTGGGCAATGGCACATATAAAAAGAAATTAAATGCAAGTGAGGAAGTATGCGGTAACCTAACCAACGTCCAAAACGTTTTTTAAAGAAAAAATAAACCTTATGAACGGAATACACAAATCATTGTTTTCTAAAACTCCTCTTGCTTTTTTATCCTTTCACCGCCCTCCAAAATGACCAGTGGCCTTCACCCCCCCCCTGGATCGCTTCAGCGCCCACAAGGGGGCGGTAGCGCCCGCTTTGGGAATCACGGCTCTAGACAAATGAAACATTTGAATAAGTTAAGTAAAGACACGATAACCTATTTAGATGGTACTTACAAATGAATCTTCTATATTTATAATTCACCAAGTGAATAACAAGTAATTTGCAAATGAGCATGACGAATGACCCTTGCTAGGATCGATCAATCACGGTTCATGGTCGGCAAGCTATGGTAGTAAGGGGTGGGGGCGGGGGAATAGGTAACAACAACTGCAGAGCCAATGTCTTGAGACCAACAATGCATCGGCGATTCTCCCCGCTTCCCCCAACTTTCACTTGCGTTGTTTCCATTTCTTCGTACTGCTGTTTGTGTCCGTTCTTTTCCCCCGTTCTTTGCACTATATATGAGCAAGTCTGCGGCGTATGCTACGCCGCGAGTCGTATCTAGTCTCAATTATTTTGCCCATAGGAAGATGACAAAATTTTAAAAAACAACAAATGTCTCTAAAATGTTCACTTTCTAGACGTTCCGCCATCACCAGCAACAGTTCAATACCAGTCCTCTAACACCAGCAACAGTTCAATACCAGTCCTCTAACACCAGCAACAGTTCAATACCAGTCCTCTAACACCAGCAACAGTTCAATACCAGTCCTCTAACACCAGCAACAGTTCAATACCCGTCCTCTAACACCAGCAAAAGTTCAATAGCCATCTCTCTAGCACCAGCAACAGTTCGATACCCGTCATCTAACACCAGCTTCAGTTCAAAACCCGTCCTCTAACACCATCAACAAATCCATACCCGTCCTCTAACACCATCAACCGTTCAATACCCGTCGTCTAACACCAACTTAAGTTCAATACCCGTCCTCTAACACCAGCAACAGTTCAATACCCGTCCTCTAACACCAGCAACAGTTCAATACCCGTCCTCTAACACCAGCAACAGTTCAATACCCGTCCTCTAATACCAGCAACAGTTCAATACCCGTCCTCTAACACCAGCAACAGTTCAATACCCGTCCTCTAACACCAGCAACAGTTCAATACTCGTCCTCTAACACCAGCAACATTTAAATACCCGTCCTCTAACACCAGCAACAGTTCAATACCCGTCCTCTAATACCAGCAACAGTTAAATACCCGTCCTCTAACACCAGCAACAGTTCAATAACCGTCCTCTAACACCTGCAACCGTTCAATACCCGTCGTCTAACACCAACTTAAGTTCAATACCCGTCCTCTAACACCAGCAACAGTTCAATACCCGTCCTCTAACACCAGCAACAGTTCAATACCCGTCCTCTAATACCAGCAACAGTTCAATACCCGTCCTCTAACACCAGCAACAGTTCAATACCCGTCCTCTAACACCAGCAACAGTTCAATACCCGTCCTCTAACACCAGCAACAGTTCAATACTCGTCCTCTAACACCAGCAACAGTTAAATACCCGTCCTCTAACACCAGCAATAGTACAATACCCGTCCTCTAACACCAGCAACAGTTCAATAGCCGTCCTCTAACACCAGCAACAATTCAATACCCGTCCTCTAACACCAGCAACAGTTCAATACCCGGCCTCTAACACCAGCAACAGTCCAATACTCGTCCTCTAACACCAGCAACAGTTCAATACCCGTCCTCTAACACCAGCAACAGTTCAATACTCGTCCTCTAACACCAGCAACAGTTCAATACCCGTCCTCTAACACCAGCAACAGTTCAATACCCGTCCTCTAACACCAGCAACAGTTCAATACTCGTCCTCTAACACCAGCAACAGTTAAATACCCGTCCTCTAACACCAGCAACAGTTCAATACCCGTCCTCTAATACCAGCAACAGTTAAATACCCGTCCTCTAATACCAGCAACAGTTAAATACCCGTCCTCTAATACCAGCAACAGTTAAATACCCGTCCTCTAACACCAGCAACAGTTCAATACCCGTCCTCTAACACCTGCAACCGTTCAATACCCGTCGTCTAACACCAACTTAAGTTCAATACCCGTCCTCTAACACCAGCAACAGTTCAATACCGGGTCCTCTAACACCAGCAACAGTTCAATACCCGTCCTCTAACACCAGCAACAGTTCAATACCCGTCCTCTAACACCAGCAACAGTTCAATACCCGTCCTCTAATACCAGCAACAGTTAAATACCCGTCCTCTAATACCAGCAACAGTTAAATACCCGTCCTCTAACACCAGCAACAGTTCAATACCCGTCCTCTAACACCTGCAACCGTTCAATACCCGTCATCTAACACCAACTTAAGTTCAATACCCGTCCTCTAACACCAGCAACAGTTCAATACCCGTCCTCTAACACCAGCAACAGTTCAATACTCGTCCTCTAACACCAGCAACAGTTAAAAACCCGTCCTCTAACACCAGCAACAGTTCAATACCCGTCCTCTAATACCAGCAACAGTTAAATACCCGTCCTCTAATACCAGCAACAGTTAAATACCGTCCTCTAACACCAGCAACAGTTCAATACCCGTCCTCTCACACCTGCAACCGTTCAATACCCGTCGTCTAACACCAACTTAAGTTCAATACCCGTCCTCTAACACCAGCAACAGTTCAATACCCGTCCTCTAACACCAGCAACAGTTCAATACCCGTCCTCTAACACCAGCAACAGTTCAATACCCGTCCTCTAATACCAGCAACAGTTCAATACCCGTCCTCTAACACCAGCAACAGTTCAATACCCGTCCTCTAACACCAGCAACAGTTCAATACTCGTCCTCTAACACCAGCAACATTTAAATACCCGTCCTCTAACACCAGCAACAGTTCAATACCCGTCCTCTAATACCAGCAACAGTTAAATACCCGTCCTCTAACACCAGCAACAGTTCAATACCCGTCCTCTAACACCTGCAACCGTTCAATACCCGTCGTCTAACACCAACTTAAGTTCAATACCCGTCCTCTAACACCAGCAACAGTTCAATACCCGTACTCTAACACCAGCAACAGTTCAATACCCGTCCTCTAATACCAGCAACAGTTCAATACCCGTCCTCTAACACCAGCAACAGTTCAATACCCGTCCTCTAACACCAGCAACAGTTCAATACCCGTCCTCTAACACCAGCAACAGTTCAATACTCGTCCTCTAACACCAGCAACAGTTAAATACCCGTCCTCTAACACCAGCAACAGTTCAATACCCGTCCTCTAACACCAGCAACAGTTCAATACCCGTCCTCTAATATCAGCAACAGTTAAATACCCGTCCTCTAATACCAGCAACAGTTAAATACCGTCCTCTAACACCAGCAACAGTTCAATACCCGTCCTCTCACACCTGCAACCGTTCAATACCCGTCGTCTAACACCAACTTAAGTTCAATACCTGTCCTCTAACACCAGCAACAGTTCAATACCCGTCCTCTAACACCAGCAACAGTTCAATACCCGTCCTCTAACACCAGCAACAGTTCAATACCCGTCCTCTAATACCAGCAACAGTTCAATACCCGTCCTCTAACACCAGCAACAGTTCAATACCCGTCCTCTAACACCAGCAACAGTTCAATACTCGTCCTCTAACACCAGCAACATTTAAATACCCGTCCTCTAACACCAGCAACAGTTCAATACCCGTCCTCTAATACCAGCAACAGTTAAATACCCGTCCTCTAACACCAGCAACAGTTCAATAACCGTCCTCTAACACCTGCAACCGTTCAATACCCGTCGTCTAACACCAACTTAAGTTCAATACCCGTCCTCTAACACCAGCAACAGTTCAATACCCGTCCTCTAACACCAGCAACAGTTCAATACCCGTCCTCTAATACCAGCAACAGTTCAATACCCGTCCTCTAACACCAGCAACAGTTCAATACCCGTCCTCTAACACCAGCAACAGTTCAATACCCGTCCTCTAACACCAGCAACAGTTCAATACTCGTCCTCTAACACCAGCAACAGTTAAATACCCGTCCTCTAACACCAGCAACAGTTCAATACCCGTCCTCTAATACCAGCAACAGTTAAATACCCGTCCTCTAATACCAGCAACAGTTAAATACCCGTCCTCTAATACCAGCAACAGTTAAATACCCGTCCTCTAACACCAGCAACAGTTCAATGCCCGTCCTCTAAAACCTGCAACCGTTCAATACCCGTCGTCTAACACCAACTTAAGTTCAATACCCGTCCTCTAACACCAGCAACAGTTCAATACCCGTCCTCTAACACCAGCAACAGTTCAATACCCGTCCGTCCTGAGAAGCAGAAGATAATTGTCTCAGTCTGACATGTGTTCAACAAGAATTTGTTCTGAAACGCATCATCTTAGTTTTCTCAGGGGGTCAAGAAAAACAGAAATTCGTTTTATTTGTTGCTAGATATAGAACAAAGCCTACCTCGAGTAATAATTGTTTTGGCCTTGGGACTAATTACGAATCCCAAAAATATCAGTCGCATGTTCACAAAAGTTGAACAAATATACGGGTTTAGAAGCTATCTGATGTCTTGTGGTTCTGGAATATTTGAAACCGATTAGTCCCTGCAGCTCGTGCCGTGAACACACGCCATCAGTGGCTTGCCGGGAATGATTAAAAGGTGAACGCATGTTGACGTATTGTTAACTGGAAGAAGTGATGACCACTTAACTGAGATTGAGGCTAGCGTTCCTCGTCCAGTTGTGACGTCAGGAAACGTGTGTCTTTAGGGATTCAATGCGAACAGCTCTAATATTTGAAATTTTTATATTTAAAAACCTTTATCAGCTCAAACTGAATTAAGATCTTTTAAATATTTTGGTTGTTTACATTGGGCTAATCACTTCCATTGTTTCGATATTCCAAATCCGGCATTAAGCGTGAGTGGTGCGTTGTACATATAGCTGCACCTATGACGGATAAGGGGGGTGCTGATTGGGCTAAAGCCAGGGGCCCCCAATGATTTAAGGGCTCCAAACTTATTACATTGTATAATAAAGGTGGCTGGGCGGGGCCCCGTGTGGGATTGCAGCCAAGGCCCCTTGTTATCTTAATCCGACCCTGACCTGCACCTTTGGTTAAGCTTTTTAAAATTGAAGGTACAACAATTATATCACTGTAAAACGTTTATTTGAAGTCTCGTCTCATGGGCTGGTAAAACTTTTCTTTAGGTGTATTCATACTAAGAAGACTGCTTGCATGGAGAAAAAAGTAAGATATTTAAACAGGGTACAGATAAAAGCCGAACGAAGGACATGGCACAATATTGAACTGTCACGTGATTTTTAAAAAAATTTCCTGAATGAATCTAGTACGAAACTACTAAACTAAACTAAACACATATTCTGTAGGCCTGAGACTAATCTCTTAAGGCCTTGGCTAGAACCTGGGCAATCTGCTCCATCTGCTGAGCATTGCCATACAACATTGTCTTCACATGGGACTCTCCCGCCTCCCTCACCCCCCCCGGCTATATCAAGCGCCGGGCAAGACGTCACCAGGTGCACGACTGTCTCAGGGGCTTGGCTGCAATGACGGCAGTTCGAGTCCCTGTTGTGGTCTAGCCTGTGAAAGTAAGAGTTGGTTGGGCAATGTTCTGTTCTCATCTGAGTCACCAAACCCTGGTGTTTGCGACTCAGGTTCCACCACTGGTCTGAACGGCTTGGCCTGGGCATGTTAGCGAATACCCCTCTGGCTGTCGTGTTGTCAGCCCACTCCTGGTACCACTTATTCCGAAAGTGGTCCTTTAGCCAGGTTTTAGCCCCGAGATAAGTGACTGGGGTCTCTGGTTGGGGCAGTGCTGCACCTGCTTTGGCCAGGGAGTCTGCTTTTTCGTTGCCATTAACATTCACGTGGCTCGGGATCCACTGCACTGTTACCTTACCTCCAAGTCTTTCGAGTCTACCCACGTCTTCCAAGATGACGTCAACCAAGTGGGTACTACGTTTCTCACTAGCCAGGACTTCGAGGGCTGATCTCGAGTCACAAAACAGTACCGTGTCGAAACCAAAAATTTCCGACCCCTGCAGTGTCCGGTGCACACTTTCCAGGGCCCTGTGTATAGCCTCAAGCTCCGCATCGTAGTTCGATGCCATATTCCCACAGGGACCTAGAAGTTCTTCTTTTGGTGGCCCTCCTATTGGGTATAAGATGAGCGCACCGTATCCTGCAATTCCTTCACTCTAGTACGAAACTACTAGATTAGCTGAAAGACAAATGAGCCGCGGACACTACAGTCAATAGATAAATAAAAGTTGTTATTACTAATTGATGTTATCGCGAGAGAAGCGTAAATACTAAATGTAAATATGTAGAATGTAGATAATGAGAAAAGAAATGTCAGGATAAACACACATTAAAAGGTTTTTCCTGAAATAATTAATATAAAAGAGCGACTTAAAAAAAAGTCGTCGTGTGATGAAAGGAGAGAAGTTTGGAAATACAAAATATGATTTAATTGTTAACTATTCTTATCATATATATGACAAATCATATCTTATATGTTACAGACGCTCCTTCTATACAGACAATTTTTTCCTCCATGGTTAATATATATTCTTGCATTTTAAAAAAAGTTTCGAATATTGACAGCGTCTTGGTTTTCAGGCAACCCATTCCACGCCACAATACCAGTGTTTTATATAAGGTGTTTATATAATGTGTTTTATATAATGTGTTTTATATAATGTGTTTTATATAATGTGTATTATATAATGTGTATTATATAATGTGTATTATATAATGTGTATTATATAATGTGTTTTATATAATGTGTTTTATATAATGTGTTTTATATAATGAGTTTTATATAATGTGTTTATATAATGTGTATTATATAATGTGTTTTATATAATATGTATTATATAATGTGTTTTATATAATGTGTTTTATATAATGTGTATTATATAATGTGTTTTATATAATGTGTTTTATATAATGTGTTTATATAATGTGTATTATATAATGTGTTTTATTTAATGTGTTTTATATAATGTGTATTATATAATGTGTATTATATAATGTGTATTATATAATGTGTATTATATAATGTGTATTATATAATGTGTTTTATATAATGTGTTTTATATAATGTGTTTATATAATTTGTATTATATAATGTGTTTTATATAATATGTATTATATAATGTGTTTTATATAATGTGTTTTATATAATGTGTATTATATAATGTGTTTTATATAATGTGTTTTATATAATGTGTTTTTATATAATGTGTATTATGTAATGTGTTTTATGTAATGTGTTTTATATAATGTGTTTTATAAAATGTGTTTTATATAATGTGTTTTATATAATGTGTTTTATATAATGTGTTTTATATAATGTGTTTTATATAATGTGTTTTATATAATGTGTTTTATATAATGCGTTTTATATAATGCGTTTTATATAATGTGTTTTATATAATGTGTTTTATATAATTTGTTTTATATAATGTGTTTTATATAATGTGTTTTCGAGTGTTGAATGAGAATGTTGTTGTATTTACAAATTAGAATTGAATGCCTGTGTATTATTATTGAATGCCTGTGTATTATTATTGAATGCCTGTGTATTATTATTGAAACCCTGTGTATTATAATGGAATGCCTGTGTATTATTATTGAATGCCTGTGTATTATTATTGAGTGCCTGTGTATTATTATTGAATGCCTGTGTATTATTATTGAATGCCTGTGTATTATTATTGAATGCCTGTGTATTATTATTGAATGCCTGTGTATTATTATTGAATGCCTGTGTATTATTATTGAATGCCTGTGTATTATTATTGAATGCCTGTGTATTATTATTGAATGCCTGTGTATTATTATTGAATGCCTGTGTATTATTATTGAATGCCTGTGTATTATTATTGAATGCCTGTGTATTATTATTGAATGCCTGTGTATTATTATTGAATGCCTGTGTATTATTATTGAATGCCTGTGTATTATTATTGAATGCCTGTGTATTATTATTGAATGCCTGTGTATTATTATTGAATGCCTGTGTATTATTATTGAATGCCTGTGTATTATTATTGAATGCCTGTGTATTATTATTGAATGCCTGTGTATTATTATTGAATGCCTGTGTATTATTATTGAATACCTGTGTATTATTAGGCTACTACTTTCCTTTTTGTTCTTGTATCCTCTAGTGTTACTAAGTTTAAATGATTTAACTAAGGATATTACTCTTGTCATGTGTGAATATGTATCATTAATCATTAATATTTTCTATCCTTAAACAGAAAATAGTACAGACTAAAGTCTGTTGGCATTATTAAATTTTTAAAAAGTATCTTTTTTACAAAAGCCTAAAGCTTTTTCAGATTTTTCAATTACTGCATAAATGTGGATTTTTCGATAATGTTTTTCATTTATTATTACTTTTAAGTATTAAGCATCTTTAGTTTAAATTAGTTGTTTTAGTTTGCGTTTCTTTGTTTCTTTTTATTTGTATTTCTTAAGAGTTGGCAGGTTGTCTGCAATTCTAATAAGCCATCTAGAATCTAGATAAATTTGCGCGATTTTACTTGCTTGTACTGACTTCATTGTTCTATAGATTATACTTGCGGTTTGAAAAAAGACAATTTAGATCAGAAAACTTATTATGCTTTGATCTTTTTTAAAAAGCTGCTATTGGAAGATTCGACTTACATGTATTATTATTGCACAAATTTCCTTACATTTATGACATTGTTGACATGCAATTTCTAACTCACAATTTGAATTTGTCAGCTTCTTTTAAAGTATTTATCTCAACGCCCGTTAAATAAACCGCCGATAAATTGAAGAGATTACAAATCTGTCAATTTCGAGATCATGAACAGATTGACTGAATTGCTTGCCAAGTGTTGCTTATATTAAAGTTATTTTTAAAAAAATCTTTTAGACTAACTTAATATTTATTTGCAGGATTAATAAAATGCAGCAGCTAATAAATGAAATCAACATTTACCCTAGGGAGTTTGGGGCGCCACTCACTCCGCCCAACATTATGGAATTGTAGGGAGTTTGGGGCGCCACTCACTCAGCCCAACATTATGGAATTGATCACAGTACATTCTCCTACCATTTGCATGTTGCTGGCACGTAAGAAAAAAAAGAAGAAAAGTGCTGGCATTCTTTTAAGAGTTTTACTACGACACCAAATAGACAAACGTAATTTCAAAAAGTGTTTTGCAGCTATCAAATAACGTTATCGCTTAAAGCCAGTCCAGCAGTATATATCAGTTTGCCACAATCCTTCGCTTTTCTTGCCTCCCTGTTGTCACGTCACTTGCTCCTATACGCATGGGTGTAGGGAAGGGGGGGGGCAAGGGGGGCATTTGCCCCCCCTACATTTGAGAAAAAAAGTTTTTAATTTATTAAATGCATTAATAAATGTTGTATTTTAGCTATTACAGCACTAATTTGTAAGTCTTATTAATTTCTAAGGCTTTTTTCAACCCTTATTTTATACTGAACTTGAATTTAATTGAAAATTGTACCTGTATGGCATTGTCAGTTAAAATATAAAAAAAAGTGGCATTTTTTTGCCCCCCCCCCTGGAAAAATTCCTAGCGACGCCCATGCCTATACGTAGACGCGACACATGTTCACACTCAGTTAAATGCCGTTAAATGCTATTAACAACGAGAACCCATGAGGGTTAGTTTGACACAGACTTATCAATGACATGCACCATGCCATTAGGTGCATGTCATTGACAAGTCTATGTCAAACTAACCCTCATGGGTTCTCGGTGTTAATAGCACCATGTCATTAGGTGCATGTCATTGACAAGTCTGTGTCAAACTAACCCTCATGGGTTCTCGGTGTCGTGAGGTGCAAAATGCTCGAGATCAACAGAGGTTCTTAAACGCCTGTAAGAAAATTTCTTTTCTGTTAAATCAGAAATAACCTATACCGAATCATAGCCTCGAAAGATGAATTTTCATATTCTAAAGATATACTTGACAAAATATATATACAATGGACGTCCTTATCAAGAAATTGGTTAGTGTTGATTCTCTCCCTTCCCCTCAATCCAACTTTCACCGTCTACGCCACTGATTACTTTTATCACGCCCATGAACTTTAATGTCCCACATCTTTTAAATCCCCAACTGCTTTTATCTCTTTGTGTTCCTCAGAAATCTAAACCGGAAAACATTTGCATTGATTTTCCTTGTCTCATAAATGATTGTTGATATGCCTTGATATGTCTCCTGTGTCTGTTGATATGTCTCCTGTGTCTGTTGATATGTCTCATGTTCCTTTTGATATATCTCATGTCTCACGCAAGACATTCAAGTCCCATATGAATATTTTTATATCGGTTGTACACGTACTAAATAAACATGAGTACAAAACATGATAAAAAATTATTTATTTTATTTAATTAATTTTTTCTCATGGTTTATGCTTGAAAGTTATTGTGCATAAGTCCACAATTATACACAATGAGTAAATTTTAAAATGTATTCAATTTACCGCCTCTTGTCCTTCTTTATGGAAATCATTGTAATATTTTTAGTTAGTAAAAAGTTTTTAAAAAATAAAATAAAAATCCTATTTTTGTTAAAATTTTGCTCTGACATGTGACTGATACAATTCGTCACCTAACTGGATCCAACAGGTAGATCATTTAAATGCTCTGTCACCTAACTGGATCCAACAGGTAGATCATTTAAATGCTCTGTCACCTAACTGGATCCAACAGGTAGATCATTTAAATGCTCTGTCACCTAACTGGATCCAACAGGTAGATCATTTAAATGCTCTGTCACCTAACTGGATCCAACAGGTAGATCATTTAAATGCTCCGTCACCTAACTGGATCCAACAGGTAGATCATTTAAATGCTCCGTCACCTAACTGGATCCAACAGGTAGATCATTTAAATGCTCCGTCACCTAACTGGATCCAACAGGTAGATCATTTAAATGCTCCGTCACCTAACTGGATCCAACAGGTAGATCATTTAAATGCTCCGTCACCTAACTGGATCCAACAGGTAGATCATTTAAATGCTCCGTCACCTAACTGGATCCAACAGGTAGATCATTTAAATGCTCCGTCACCTAACTGGATCCAACAGGTAGATCATTTAAATGCTCCGTCACCTAACTGGATCCAACAGGTAGATCATTTAAATGCTCCGTCACCTAACTGGATCCAACAGGTAGATCATTTAAATGCTCCGTCACCTAACTGGATCCAACAGGTAGATCATTTAAATGCTCCGTCACCTAACTGGATCCAACAGGTAGATCATTTAAATGCTCCGTCACCTAACTGGATCCAACAGGTAGATCATTTAAATGCTCCGTCACCTAACTGGATCCAACAGGTAGATCATTTAAATGCTCCGTCACCTAACTGGATCCAACAGGTAGATCATTTAAATGCTCCGTCACCTAACTGGATCCAACAGGTAGATCATTTAAATGCTCTGTCACCTAACTGGATCCAACAGGTAGATCATTTAAATGCTCTGTCACCTAACTGGATCCAACAGGTAGATCATTTAAATGCTCTGTCACCTAACTGGATCCAACAGGTAGATCATTTAAATGCTCTGTCACCTAACTGGATCCAACAGGTAGATCATTTAAATGCTCTGTCACCTAACTGGATCCAACAGGTAGATCATTTAAATGCTCTGTCACCTAACTGGATCCAACAGGTAGATCATTTAAATGCTCTGTCACCTAACTGGATCCAACAGGTAGATCATTTAAATGCTCTGTCACCTAACTGGATCCAACAGGTAGATCATTTAAATGCTCTGTCACCTAACTGGATCCAACAGGTAGATCATTTAAATGCTCTGTCACCTAACTGGATCCAACAGGTAGATCATTTAAATGCTCTGTCACCTAACTGGATCCAACAGGTAGATCATTTAAATGCTCTGTCACCTAACTGGATCCAACAGGTAGATCATTTAAATGCTCTGTCACCTAACTGGATCCAACAGGTAGATCATTTAAATGCTCTGTCACCTAACTGGATCCAACAGGTAGATCATTTAAATGCTCTGTCACCTAACTGGATCCAACAGGTAGATCATTTAAATGCTCTGTCACCTAACTGGATCCAACAGGTAGATCATTTAAATGCTCTGTCACCTAACTGGATCCAACAGGTAGATCATTTAAATGCTCTGTCACCTAACTGGATCCAACAGGTAGATCATTTAAATGCTCTGTCACCTAACTGGATCCAACAGGTAGATCATTTAAATGCTCTGTCACCTAACTGGATCCAACAGGTAGATCATTTAAATGCTCTGTCACCTAACTGGATCCAACAGGTAGATCATTTAAATGCTCTGTCACCTAACTGGATCCAACAGGTAGATCATTTAAATGCTCTGTCACCTAACTGGATCCAACAGGTAGATCATTTAAATGCTCTGTCACCTAACTGGATCCAACAGGTAGATCATTTAAATGCTCTGTCACCTAACTGGATCCAACAGGTAGATCATTTAAATGCTCTGTCACCTAACTGGATCCAACAGGTAGATCATTTAAATGCTCTGTCACCTAACTGGATCCAACAGGTAGATCATTTAAATGCTCTGTCACCTAACTGGATCCAACAGGTAGATCATTTAAATGCTCTGTCACCTAACTGGATCCAACAGGTAGATCATTTAAATGCTCTGTCACCTAACTGGATCCAACAGGTAGATCATTTAAATGCTCTGTCACCTAACTGGATCCAACAGGTAGATCATTTAAATGCTCTGTCACCTAACTGGATCCAACAGGTAGATCATTTAAATGCTCTGTCACCTAACTGGATCCAACAGGTAGATCATTTAAATGCTCTGTCACCTAACTGGATCCAACAGGTAGATCATTTAAATGCTCTGTCACCTAACTGGATCCAACAGGTAGATCATTTAAATGCTCTGTCACCTAACTGGATCCAACAGGTAGATCATTTAAATGCTCTGTCACCTAACTGGATCCAACAGGTAGATCATTTAAATGCTCTGTCACCTAACTGGATCCAACAGGTAGATCATTTAAATGCTCTGTCACCTAACTGGATCCAACAGGTAGATCATTTAAATGCTCTGTCACCTAACTGGATCCAACAGGTAGATCATTTAAATGCTCTGTCACCTAACTGGATCCAACAGGTAGATCATTTAAATGCTCTGTCACCTAACTGGATCCAACAGGTAGATCATTTAAATGCTCTGTCACCTAACTGGATCCAACAGGTAGATCATTTAAATGCTCTGTCACCTAACTGGATCCAACAGGTAGATCATTTAAATGCTCTGTCACCTAACTGGATCCAACAGGTAGATCATTTAAATGCTCTGTCACCTAACTGGATCCAACAGGTAGATCATTTAAATGCTCTGTCACCTAACTGGATCCAACAGGTAGATCATTTAAATGCTCTGTCACCTAACTGGATCCAACAGGTAGATCATTTAAATGCTCTGTCACCTAACTGGATCCAACAGGTAGATCATTTAAATGCTCTGTCACCTAACTGGATCCAACAGGTAGATCATTTAAATGCTCTGTCACCTAACTGGATCCAACAGGTAGATCATTTAAATGCTCTGTCACCTAACTGGATCCAACAGGTAGATCATTTAAATGCTCTGTCACCTAACTGGATCCAACAGGTAGATCATTTAAATGCTCTGTCACCTAACTGGATCCAACAGGTAGATCATTTAAATGCTCTGTCACCTAACTGGATCCAACAGGTAGATCATTTAAATGCTCTGTCACCTAACTGGATCCAACAGGTAGATCATTTAAATGCTCTGTCACCTAACTGGATCCAACAGGTAGATCATTTAAATGCTCTGTCACCTAACTGGATCCAACAGGTAGATCATTTAAATGCTCTGTCACCTAACTGGATCCAACAGGTAGATCATTTAAATGCTCTGTCACCTAACTGGATCCAACAGGTAGATCATTTAAATGCTCTGTCACCTAACTGGATCCAACAGGTAGATCATTTAAATGCTCTGTCACCTAACTGGATCCAACAGGTAGATCATTTAAATGCTCTGTCACCTAACTGGATCCAACAGGTAGATCATTTAAATGCTCTGTCACCTAACTGGATCCAACAGGTAGATCATTTAAATGCTCTGTCACCTAACTGGATCCAACAGGTAGATCATTTAAATGCTCTGTCACCTAACTGGATCCAACAGGTAGATCATTTAAATGCTCTGTCACCTAACTGGATCCAACAGGTAGATCATTTAAATGCTCTGTCACCTAACTGGATCCAACAGGTAGATCATTTAAATGCTCTGTCACCTAACTGGATCCAACAGGTAGATCATTTAAATGCTCTGTCACCTAACTGGATCCAACAGGTAGATCATTTAAATGCTCTGTCACCTAACTGGATCCAACAGGTAGATCATTTAAATGCTCTGTCACCTAACTGGATCCAACAGGTAGATCATTTAAATGCTCTGTCACCTAACTGGATCCAACAGGTAGATCATTTAAATGCTCTGTCACCTAACTGGATCCAACAGGTAGATCATTTAAATGCTCTGTCACCTAACTGGATCCAACAGGTAGATCATTTAAATGCTCTGTCACCTAACTGGATCCAACAGGTAGATCATTTAAATGCTCTGTCACCTAACTGGATCCAACAGGTAGATCATTTAAATGCTCTGTCACCTAACTGGATCCAACAGGTAGATCATTTAAATGCTCTGTCACCTAACTGGATCCAACAGGTAGATCATTTAAATGCTCTGTCACCTAACTGGATCCAACAGGTAGATCATTTAAATGCTCTGTCACCTAACTGGATCCAACAGGTAGATCATTTAAATGCTCTGTCACCTAACTGGATCCAACAGGTAGATCATTTAAATGCTCTGTCACCTAACTGGATCCAACAGGTAGATCATTTAAATGCTCTGTCACCTAACTGGATCCAACAGGTAGATCATTTAAATGCTCTGTCACCTAACTGGATCCAACAGGTAGATCATTTAAATGCTCTGTCACCTAACTGGATCCAACAGGTAGATCATTTAAATGCTCTGTCACCTAACTGGATCCAACAGGTAGATCATTTAAATGCTCTGTCACCTAACTGGATCCAACAGGTAGATCATTTAAATGCTCTGTCACCTAACTGGATCCAACAGGTAGATCATTTAAATGCTCTGTCACCTAACTGGATCCAACAGGTAGATCATTTAAATGCTCTGTCACCTAACTGGATCCAACAGGTAGATCATTTAAATGCTCTGTCACCTAACTGGATCCAACAGGTAGATCATTTAAATGCTCTGTCACCTAACTGGATCCAACAGGTAGATCATTTAAATGCTCTGTCACCTAACTGGATCCAACAGGTAGATCATTTAAATGCTCTGTCACCTAACTGGATCCAACAGGTAGATCATTTAAATGCTCTGTCACCTAACTGGATCCAACAGGTAGATCATTTAAATGCTCTGTCACCTAACTGGATCCAACAGGTAGATCATTTAAATGCTCTGTCACCTAACTGGATCCAACAGGTAGATCATTTAAATGCTCTGTCACCTAACTGGATCCAACAGGTAGATCATTTAAATGCTCTGTCACCTAACTGGATCCAACAGGTAGATCATTTAAATGCTCTGTCACCTAACTGGATCCAACAGGTAGATCATTTAAATGCTCTGTCACCTAACTGGATCCAACAGGTAGATCATTTAAATGCTCTGTCACCTAACTGGATCCAACAGGTAGATCATTTAAATGCTCTGTCACCTAACTGGATCCAACAGGTAGATCATTTAAATGCTCTGTCACCTAACTGGATCCAACAGGTAGATCATTTAAATGCTCTGTCACCTAACTGGATCCAACAGGTAGATCATTTAAATGCTCTGTCACCTAACTGGATCCAACAGGTAGATCATTTAAATGCTCTGTCACCTAACTGGATCCAACAGGTAGATCATTTAAATGCTCTGTCACCTAACTGGATCCAACAGGTAGATCATTTAAATGCTCTGTCACCTAACTGGATCCAACAGGTAGATCATTTAAATGCTCTGTCACCTAACTGGATCCAACAGGTAGATCATTTAAATGCTCTGTCACCTAACTGGATCCAACAGGTAGATCATTTAAATGCTCTGTCACCTAACTGGATCCAACAGGTAGATCATTTAAATGCTCTGTCACCTAACTGGATCCAACAGGTAGATCATTTAAATGCTCTGTCACCTAACTGGATCCAACAGGTAGATCATTTAAATGCTCTGTCACCTAACTGGATCCAACAGGTAGATCATTTAAATGCTCTGTCACCTAACTGGATCCAACAGGTAGATCATTTAAATGCTCTGTCACCTAACTGGATCCAACAGGTAGATCATTTAAATGCTCTGTCACCTAACTGGATCCAACAGGTAGATCATTTAAATGCTCTGTCACCTAACTGGATCCAACAGGTAGATCATTTAAATGCTCTGTCACCTAACTGGATCCAACAGGTAGATCATTTAAATGCTCTGTCACCTAACTGGATCCAACAGGTAGATCATTTAAATGCTCTGTCACCTAACTGGATCCAACAGGTAGATCATTTAAATGCTCTGTCACCTAACTGGATCCAACAGGTAGATCATTTAAATGCTCTGTCACCTAACTGGATCCAACAGGTAGATCATTTAAATGCTCTGTCACCTAACTGGATCCAACAGGTAGATCATTTAAATGCTCTGTCACCTAACTGGATCCAACAGGTAGATCATTTAAATGCTCTGTCACCTAACTGGATCCAACAGGTAGATCATTTAAATGCTCTGTCACCTAACTGGATCCAACAGGTAGATCATTTAAATGCTCTGTCACCTAACTGGATCCAACAGGTAGATCATTTAAATGCTCTGTCACCTAACTGGATCCAACAGGTAGATCATTTAAATGCTCTGTCACCTAACTGGATCCAACAGGTAGATCATTTAAATGCTCTGTCACCTAACTGGATCCAACAGGTAGATCATTTAAATGCTCTGTCACCTAACTGGATCCAACAGGTAGATCATTTAAATGCTCTGTCACCTAACTGGATCCAACAGGTAGATCATTTAAATGCTCTGTCACCTAACTGGATCCAACAGGTAGATCATTTAAATGCTCTGTCACCTAACTGGATCCAACAGGTAGATCATTTAAATGCTCTGTCACCTAACTGGATCCAACAGGTAGATCATTTAAATGCTCTGTCACCTAACTGGATCCAACAGGTAGATCATTTAAATGCTCTGTCACCTAACTGGATCCAACAGGTAGATCATTTAAATGCTCTGTCACCTAACTGGATCCAACAGGTAGATCATTTAAATGCTCTGTCACCTAACTGGATCCAACAGGTAGATCATTTAAATGCTCTGTCACCTAACTGGATCCAACAGGTAGATCATTTAAATGCTCTGTCACCTAACTGGATCCAACAGGTAGATCATTTAAATGCTCTGTCACCTAACTGGATCCAACAGGTAGATCATTTAAATGCTCTGTCACCTAACTGGATCCAACAGGTAGATCATTTAAATGCTCTGTCACCTAACTGGATCCAACAGGTAGATCATTTAAATGCTCTGTCACCTAACTGGATCCAACAGGTAGATCATTTAAATGCTCTGTCACCTAACTGGATCCAACAGGTAGATCATTTAAATGCTCTGTCACCTAACTGGATCCAACAGGTAGATCATTTAAATGCTCTGTCACCTAACTGGATCCAACAGGTAGATCATTTAAATGCTCTGTCACCTAACTGGATCCAACAGGTAGATCATTTAAATGCTCTGTCACCTAACTGGATCCAACAGGTAGATCATTTAAATGCTCTGTCACCTAACTGGATCCAACAGGTAGATCATTTAAATGCTCTGTCACCTAACTGGATCCAACAGGTAGATCATTTAAATGCTCTGTCACCTAACTGGATCCAACAGGTAGATCATTTAAATGCTCTGTCACCTAACTGGATCCAACAGGTAGATCATTTAAATGCTCTGTCACCTAACTGGATCCAACAGGTAGATCATTTAAATGCTCTGTCACCTAACTGGATCCAACAGGTAGATCATTTAAATGCTCTGTCACCTAACTGGATCCAACAGGTAGATCATTTAAATGCTCTGTCACCTAACTGGATCCAACAGGTAGATCATTTAAATGCTCTGTCACCTAACTGGATCCAACAGGTAGATCATTTAAATGCTCTGTCACCTAACTGGATCCAACAGGTAGATCATTTAAATGCTCTGTCACCTAACTGGATCCAACAGGTAGATCATTTAAATGCTCTGTCACCTAACTGGATCCAACAGGTAGATCATTTAAATGCTCTGTCACCTAACTGGATCCAACAGGTAGATCATTTAAATGCTCTGTCACCTAACTGGATCCAACAGGTAGATCATTTAAATGCTCTGTCACCTAACTGGATCCAACAGGTAGATCATTTAAATGCTCTGTCACCTAACTGGATCCAACAGGTAGATCATTTAAATGCTCTGTCACCTAACTGGATCCAACAGGTAGATCATTTAAATGCTCTGTCACCTAACTGGATCCAACAGGTAGATCATTTAAATGCTCTGTCACCTAACTGGATCCAACAGGTAGATCATTTAAATGCTCTGTCACCTAACTGGATCCAACAGGTAGATCATTTAAATGCTCTGTCACCTAACTGGATCCAACAGGTAGATCATTTAAATGCTCTGTCACCTAACTGGATCCAACAGGTAGATCATTTAAATGCTCTGTCACCTAACTGGATCCAACAGGTAGATCATTTAAATGCTCTGTCACCTAACTGGATCCAACAGGTAGATCATTTAAATGCTCTGTCACCTAACTGGATCCAACAGGTAGATCATTTAAATGCTCTGTCACCTAACTGGATCCAACAGGTAGATCATTTAAATGCTCTGTCACCTAACTGGATCCAACAGGTAGATCATTTAAATGCTCTGTCACCTAACTGGATCCAACAGGTAGATCATTTAAATGCTCTGTCACCTAACTGGATCCAACAGGTAGATCATTTAAATGCTCTGTCACCTAACTGGATCCAACAGGTAGATCATTTAAATGCTCTGTCACCTAACTGGATCCAACAGGTAGATCATTTAAATGCTCTGTCACCTAACTGGATCCAACAGGTAGATCATTTAAATGCTCTGTCACCTAACTGGATCCAACAGGTAGATCATTTAAATGCTCTGTCACCTAACTGGATCCAACAGGTAGATCATTTAAATGCTCTGTCACCTAACTGGATCCAACAGGTAGATCATTTAAATGCTCTGTCACCTAACTGGATCCAACAGGTAGATCATTTAAATGCTCTGTCACCTAACTGGATCCAACAGGTAGATCATTTAAATGCTCTGTCACCTAACTGGATCCAACAGGTAGATCATTTAAATGCTCTGTCACCTAACTGGATCCAACAGGTAGATCATTTAAATGCTCTGTCACCTAACTGGATCCAACAGGTAGATCATTTAAATGCTCTGTCACCTAACTGGATCCAACAGGTAGATCATTTAAATGCTCTGTCACCTAACTGGATCCAACAGGTAGATCATTTAAATGCTCTGTCACCTAACTGGATCCAACAGGTAGATCATTTAAATGCTCTGTCACCTAACTGGATCCAACAGGTAGATCATTTAAATGCTCTGTCACCTAACTGGATCCAACAGGTAGATCATTTAAATGCTCTGTCACCTAACTGGATCCAACAGGTAGATCATTTAAATGCTCTGTCACCTAACTGGATCCAACAGGTAGATCATTTAAATGCTCTGTCACCTAACTGGATCCAACAGGTAGATCATTTAAATGCTCTGTCACCTAACTGGATCCAACAGGTAGATCATTTAAATGCTCTGTCACCTAACTGGATCCAACAGGTAGATCATTTAAATGCTCTGTCACCTAACTGGATCCAACAGGTAGATCATTTAAATGCTCTGTCACCTAACTGGATCCAACAGGTAGATCATTTAAATGCTCTGTCACCTAACTGGATCCAACAGGTAGATCATTTAAATGCTCTGTCACCTAACTGGATCCAACAGGTAGATCATTTAAATGCTCTGTCACCTAACTGGATCCAACAGGTAGATCATTTAAATGCTCTGTCACCTAACTGGATCCAACAGGTAGATCATTTAAATGCTCTGTCACCTAACTGGATCCAACAGGTAGATCATTTAAATGCTCTGTCACCTAACTGGATCCAACAGGTAGATCATTTAAATGCTCTGTCACCTAACTGGATCCAACAGGTAGATCATTTAAATGCTCTGTCACCTAACTGGATCCAACAGGTAGATCATTTAAATGCTCTGTCACCTAACTGGATCCAACAGGTAGATCATTTAAATGCTCTGTCACCTAACTGGATCCAACAGGTAGATCATTTAAATGCTCTGTCACCTAACTGGATCCAACAGGTAGATCATTTAAATGCTCTGTCACCTAACTGGATCCAACAGGTAGATCATTTAAATGCTCTGTCACCTAACTGGATCCAACAGGTAGATCATTTAAATGCTCTGTCACCTAACTGGATCCAACAGGTAGATCATTTAAATGCTCTGTCACCTAACTGGATCCAACAGGTAGATCATTTAAATGCTCTGTCACCTAACTGGATCCAACAGGTAGATCATTTAAATGCTCTGTCACCTAACTGGATCCAACAGGTAGATCATTTAAATGCTCTGTCACCTAACTGGATCCAACAGGTAGATCATTTAAATGCTCTGTCACCTAACTGGATCCAACAGGTAGATCATTTAAATGCTCTGTCACCTAACTGGATCCAACAGGTAGATCATTTAAATGCTCTGTCACCTAACTGGATCCAACAGGTAGATCATTTAAATGCTCTGTCACCTAACTGGATCCAACAGGTAGATCATTTAAATGCTCTGTCACCTAACTGGATCCAACAGGTAGATCATTTAAATGCTCTGTCACCTAACTGGATCCAACAGGTAGATCATTTAAATGCTCTGTCACCTAACTGGATCCAACAGGTAGATCATTTAAATGCTCTGTCACCTAACTGGATCCAACAGGTAGATCATTTAAATGCTCTGTCACCTAACTGGATCCAACAGGTAGATCATTTAAATGCTCTGTCACCTAACTGGATCCAACAGGTAGATCATTTAAATGCTCTGTCACCTAACTGGATCCAACAGGTAGATCATTTAAATGCTCTGTCACCTAACTGGATCCAACAGGTAGATCATTTAAATGCTCTGTCACCTAACTGGATCCAACAGGTAGATCATTTAAATGCTCTGTCACCTAACTGGATCCAACAGGTAGATCATTTAAATGCTCTGTCACCTAACTGGATCCAACAGGTAGATCATTTAAATGCTCTGTCACCTAACTGGATCCAACAGGTAGATCATTTAAATGCTCTGTCACCTAACTGGATCCAACAGGTAGATCATTTAAATGCTCTGTCACCTAACTGGATCCAACAGGTAGATCATTTAAATGCTCTGTCACCTAACTGGATCCAACAGGTAGATCATTTAAATGCTCTGTCACCTAACTGGATCCAACAGGTAGATCATTTAAATGCTCTGTCACCTAACTGGATCCAACAGGTAGATCATTTAAATGCTCTGTCACCTAACTGGATCCAACAGGTAGATCATTTAAATGCTCTGTCACCTAACTGGATCCAACAGGTAGATCATTTAAATGCTCTGTCACCTAACTGGATCCAACAGGTAGATCATTTAAATGCTCTGTCACCTAACTGGATCCAACAGGTAGATCATTTAAATGCTCTGTCACCTAACTGGATCCAACAGGTAGATCATTTAAATGCTCTGTCACCTAACTGGATCCAACAGGTAGATCATTTAAATGCTCTGTCACCTAACTGGATCCAACAGGTAGATCATTTAAATGCTCTGTCACCTAACTGGATCCAACAGGTAGATCATTTAAATGCTCTGTCACCTAACTGGATCCAACAGGTAGATCATTTAAATGCTCTGTCACCTAACTGGATCCAACAGGTAGATCATTTAAATGCTCTGTCACCTAACTGGATCCAACAGGTAGATCATTTAAATGCTCTGTCACCTAACTGGATCCAACAGGTAGATCATTTAAATGCTCTGTCACCTAACTGGATCCAACAGGTAGATCATTTAAATGCTCTGTCACCTAACTGGATCCAACAGGTAGATCATTTAAATGCTCTGTCACCTAACTGGATCCAACAGGTAGATCATTTAAATGCTCTGTCACCTAACTGGATCCAACAGGTAGATCATTTAAATGCTCTGTCACCTAACTGGATCCAACAGGTAGATCATTTAAATGCTCTGTCACCTAACTGGATCCAACAGGTAGATCATTTAAATGCTCTGTCACCTAACTGGATCCAACAGGTAGATCATTTAAATGCTCTGTCACCTAACTGGATCCAACAGGTAGATCATTTAAATGCTCTGTCACCTAACTGGATCCAACAGGTAGATCATTTAAATGCTCTGTCACCTAACTGGATCCAACAGGTAGATCATTTAAATGCTCTGTCACCTAACTGGATCCAACAGGTAGATCATTTAAATGCTCTGTCACCTAACTGGATCCAACAGGTAGATCATTTAAATGCTCTGTCACCTAACTGGATCCAACAGGTAGATCATTTAAATGCTCTGTCACCTAACTGGATCCAACAGGTAGATCATTTAAATGCTCTGTCACCTAACTGGATCCAACAGGTAGATCATTTAAATGCTCTGTCACCTAACTGGATCCAACAGGTAGATCATTTAAATGCTCTGTCACCTAACTGGATCCAACAGGTAGATCATTTAAATGCTCTGTCACCTAACTGGATCCAACAGGTAGATCATTTAAATGCTCTGTCACCTAACTGGATCCAACAGGTAGATCATTTAAATGCTCTGTCACCTAACTGGATCCAACAGGTAGATCATTTAAATGCTCTGTCACCTAACTGGATCCAACAGGTAGATCATTTAAATGCTCTGTCACCTAACTGGATCCAACAGGTAGATCATTTAAATGCTCTGTCACCTAACTGGATCCAACAGGTAGATCATTTAAATGCTCTGTCACCTAACTGGATCCAACAGGTAGATCATTTAAATGCTCTGTCACCTAACTGGATCCAACAGGTAGATCATTTAAATGCTCTGTCACCTAACTGGATCCAACAGGTAGATCATTTAAATGCTCTGTCACCTAACTGGATCCAACAGGTAGATCATTTAAATGCTCTGTCACCTAACTGGATCCAACAGGTAGATCATTTAAATGCTCTGTCACCTAACTGGATCCAACAGGTAGATCATTTAAATGCTCTGTCACCTAACTGGATCCAACAGGTAGATCATTTAAATGCTCTGTCACCTAACTGGATCCAACAGGTAGATCATTTAAATGCTCTGTCACCTAACTGGATCCAACAGGTAGATCATTTAAATGCTCTGTCACCTAACTGGATCCAACAGGTAGATCATTTAAATGCTCTGTCACCTAACTGGATCCAACAGGTAGATCATTTAAATGCTCTGTCACCTAACTGGATCCAACAGGTAGATCATTTAAATGCTCTGTCACCTAACTGGATCCAACAGGTAGATCATTTAAATGCTCTGTCACCTAACTGGATCCAACAGGTAGATCATTTAAATGCTCTGTCACCTAACTGGATCCAACAGGTAGATCATTTAAATGCTCTGTCACCTAACTGGATCCAACAGGTAGATCATTTAAATGCTCTGTCACCTAACTGGATCCAACAGGTAGATCATTTAAATGCTCTGTCACCTAACTGGATCCAACAGGTAGATCATTTAAATGCTCTGTCACCTAACTGGATCCAACAGGTAGATCATTTAAATGCTCTGTCACCTAACTGGATCCAACAGGTAGATCATTTAAATGCTCTGTCACCTAACTGGATCCAACAGGTAGATCATTTAAATGCTCTGTCACCTAACTGGATCCAACAGGTAGATCATTTAAATGCTCTGTCACCTAACTGGATCCAACAGGTAGATCATTTAAATGCTCTGTCACCTAACTGGATCCAACAGGTAGATCATTTAAATGCTCTGTCACCTAACTGGATCCAACAGGTAGATCATTTAAATGCTCTGTCACCTAACTGGATCCAACAGGTAGATCATTTAAATGCTCTGTCACCTAACTGGATCCAACAGGTAGATCATTTAAATGCTCTGTCACCTAACTGGATCCAACAGGTAGATCATTTAAATGCTCTGTCACCTAACTGGATCCAACAGGTAGATCATTTAAATGCTCTGTCACCTAACTGGATCCAACAGGTAGATCATTTAAATGCTCTGTCACCTAACTGGATCCAACAGGTAGATCATTTAAATGCTCTGTCACCTAACTGGATCCAACAGGTAGATCATTTAAATGCTCTGTCACCTAACTGGATCCAACAGGTAGATCATTTAAATGCTCTGTCACCTAACTGGATCCAACAGGTAGATCATTTAAATGCTCTGTCACCTAACTGGATCCAACAGGTAGATCATTTAAATGCTCTGTCACCTAACTGGATCCAACAGGTAGATCATTTAAATGCTCTGTCACCTAACTGGATCCAACAGGTAGATCATTTAAATGCTCTGTCACCTAACTGGATCCAACAGGTAGATCATTTAAATGCTCTGTCACCTAACTGGATCCAACAGGTAGATCATTTAAATGCTCTGTCACCTAACTGGATCCAACAGGTAGATCATTTAAATGCTCTGTCACCTAACTGGATCCAACAGGTAGATCATTTAAATGCTCTGTCACCTAACTGGATCCAACAGGTAGATCATTTAAATGCTCTGTCACCTAACTGGATCCAACAGGTAGATCATTTAAATGCTCTGTCACCTAACTGGATCCAACAGGTAGATCATTTAAATGCTCTGTCACCTAACTGGATCCAACAGGTAGATCATTTAAATGCTCTGTCACCTAACTGGATCCAACAGGTAGATCATTTAAATGCTCTGTCACCTAACTGGATCCAACAGGTAGATCATTTAAATGCTCTGTCACCTAACTGGATCCAACAGGTAGATCATTTAAATGCTCTGTCACCTAACTGGATCCAACAGGTAGATCATTTAAATGCTCTGTCACCTAACTGGATCCAACAGGTAGATCATTTAAATGCTCTGTCACCTAACTGGATCCAACAGGTAGATCATTTAAATGCTCTGTCACCTAACTGGATCCAACAGGTAGATCATTTAAATGCTCTGTCACCTAACTGGATCCAACAGGTAGATCATTTAAATGCTCTGTCACCTAACTGGATCCAACAGGTAGATCATTTAAATGCTCTGTCACCTAACTGGATCCAACAGGTAGATCATTTAAATGCTCTGTCACCTAACTGGATCCAACAGGTAGATCATTTAAATGCTCTGTCACCTAACTGGATCCAACAGGTAGATCATTTAAATGCTCTGTCACCTAACTGGATCCAACAGGTAGATCATTTAAATGCTCTGTCACCTAACTGGATCCAACAGGTAGATCATTTAAATGCTCTGTCACCTAACTGGATCCAACAGGTAGATCATTTAAATGCTCTGTCACCTAACTGGATCCAACAGGTAGATCATTTAAATGCTCTGTCACCTAACTGGATCCAACAGGTAGATCATTTAAATGCTCTGTCACCTAACTGGATCCAACAGGTAGATCATTTAAATGCTCTGTCACCTAACTGGATCCAACAGGTAGATCATTTAAATGCTCTGTCACCTAACTGGATCCAACAGGTAGATCATTTAAATGCTCTGTCACCTAACTGGATCCAACAGGTAGATCATTTAAATGCTCTGTCACCTAACTGGATCCAACAGGTAGATCATTTAAATGCTCTGTCACCTAACTGGATCCAACAGGTAGATCATTTAAATGCTCTGTCACCTAACTGGATCCAACAGGTAGATCATTTAAATGCTCTGTCACCTAACTGGATCCAACAGGTAGATCATTTAAATGCTCTGTCACCTAACTGGATCCAACAGGTAGATCATTTAAATGCTCTGTCACCTAACTGGATCCAACAGGTAGATCATTTAAATGCTCTGTCACCTAACTGGATCCAACAGGTAGATCATTTAAATGCTCTGTCACCTAACTGGATCCAACAGGTAGATCATTTAAATGCTCTGTCACCTAACTGGATCCAACAGGTAGATCATTTAAATGCTCTGTCACCTAACTGGATCCAACAGGTAGATCATTTAAATGCTCTGTCACCTAACTGGATCCAACAGGTAGATCATTTAAATGCTCTGTCACCTAACTGGATCCAACAGGTAGATCATTTAAATGCTCTGTCACCTAACTGGATCCAACAGGTAGATCATTTAAATGCTCTGTCACCTAACTGGATCCAACAGGTAGATCATTTAAATGCTCTGTCACCTAACTGGATCCAACAGGTAGATCATTTAAATGCTCTGTCACCTAACTGGATCCAACAGGTAGATCATTTAAATGCTCTGTCACCTAACTGGATCCAACAGGTAGATCATTTAAATGCTCTGTCACCTAACTGGATCCAACAGGTAGATCATTTAAATGCTCTGTCACCTAACTGGATCCAACAGGTAGA
>CALYLW010002488.1:0-45861 GCA_944989445.1 Ampullaceana balthica
CGGTATTAGGGTAGACATTAGGACAGACGTCCGGAAGTATTCTGTAGTTTATTTATTATTTTTTAGTCTACTTCCTGTTTCACAGTTGCAGTTCTCAATTATTTAAAAATGTACCTTTCGTCTACATTTTTTTTAAAATAGGCTTGGTCATTATTTACCGGAAGTCTAATAATAGACTCGATCTATAACTAGGTCACCGCCTGAGGTGCCGTAAGGTCAAGTAGTGAATATTTATTCATACCTATTAAACTTGTTCAAAAGCTTGATTTTATAGAATTTTAAAGAAAAATATAAGGTCATATTATTTGATATATTATAATAATGCGAAATAGAGCTTCCTTGCGAGAGTGAATTTAATATTAATATGTAAATATACAGACTATACTTTTTTATTTTTAGTTCATTCGCTCATTCGTCCGAGAATTTTATACATTCAAATACTATTTACTTCTAAAACGTATGATGTAATTATAATTAAAATCATAATCTTAGTGTAAGTTTATTACTAATAAATACTAAGGCATATATAATTTATATGAACCAACGAAAACAATTTATATTTAAATATAAGTTTGTTAGCACTAGTGACTAGTACTAGTGGCGACGGTCGGAACGACCGCTTACACTTTCACTCATCTTAAATAAATGCTTAGGCCCAGGCTTATTTATTAAAATATCAATAGATGGTTATGTTATGTAATATTATATTATGCGAAATGGAACGTCCTTGCGAGCATGAATTATGTAAATGAATTAGTGACTCTGCATCTGCTCTGACTGAGGAATTAATAAGTTAGTAGTAACTAGTTCTAGTTGCTCGTTCGTCCATGAAGTTTATTCTTTTATACTATGATGTAATTATTATTAAAGTCATAATCTTAGTGTAAGTTTATTACTAAAGGCATATATTTTTATAAGGCAAGGGCCAAGGAAAACAATATTAAAATACATATATGTTAATAATTGACTACGCTAGGACTAGTGTTTACCGTAGTTACGAATATGAACGCTTACACTCATCTTTAAATAATTTAAAATACTATGTTACGGCTTATTTATTTAAGTTTTAAGTCTTCGACATTTTAATAACTTTTTTCGGCTGCAAAACTGAGTGAGAAGAAATATCTTTTTTGTCCAAATTAGCACCTGGAACATCGTTTTCAGATAGCACTATAACTATAACACTATTAAACACACTGTTGCTAGCCATATTTGAGAAAGTTTGACCTTACTGACAACGAAGAGCCTAAAAATATATATGACCGAATGGCTTATGACGCGTTGGGGTCACAGAAATGATCAAGCCTATATGTGTGTAGTTGTGCTTATTGTTATAGGGCCTCAAGCTATATAAATATTTAAGATAGAACACTATCCAGTGAGTCTAAAACCAACGTTTCCGACAAAATAAAATTGTGTTTGTCTTCTAACCTCGATTTTGTTTGTTTTATTGTGTTTTTAAATATTTTTGTTGTTATTTTTTATTAAATAAAATAGGCTATTTTGTTCAATTTTTATAATGATCATCGATATCTATCTTTCACTAACAGTCACAAGCAATGAGTAACATATACACTTAAATTCTGAAACATTCCAGATTTATTATTTTTAATAATAATAAAAAAAACATTTTTTTTCTCCACAACTTATAGTAAACAAACCAAATAAGCTTTGGAAATAAAACACACAGAAAATAAAGTTTGTTTTTTTTTCAAATCAAGAATTTTAGAAATCTACATCCAGATATTCGCATGGAATAACTAAATGTACCGTGTGCAGACTTGTTGTCATTGGCAACCATTTATCCTTCAACCTCATTTTGACTCTACTACTAATGCCGTGTTCTCATTGTTTCATTAAAATAAGTGACGTGTTCAAAAGCCATTTGACCATTGGTTCCAATTAATTATGAGTCAAAGTTGTAGGTCCACAAGGAGTTCCTTATTTTATTTGTACATGTTTATAATATAGAGGACAGTTCGTTTTGCCATGAGTCATTTTTAAATAATTGAGAACTGCAACTGTGAAACAGGAAGTAGACTAAAAAATAATAAATAAACTACAGAATGCTTCCGAAATACTTCCGGACGTCTGTCATAATGTCTACCAAGAATCCTTTGTATGGGACTTATCGCCAAATAATGGACGGGTCGTCCGACTTGTCCTCTCTTATATGTAACAGGCGGATTCCTTCTATACAGAAGATTATTGCGTTCTACGTTCAGCTAAGTGTGTATAAACAAGTGACGCAGCGTTCGTAGGCCAAGGCTATGAGTGACCACGCAATTTCCCAGCCGCTTTATTTGCCTAACTACTTTCAGGTACCCATTCGGAGCTTGCTGGACTCAGGGACACCTTTCACCTTGGGAACGAATCTCGGCTATCTTGGAGATTCCAACCCATCACACTCAGTACGCGAGCCGAACGTGCATGCCGCTCGACCACATCACACTTCATTTTGAAGCGATTAAATATGTTGGCATTGTCTTTTTATAAGGGCATAATGTTATTCTTTTACAGCTCAAATTACAAATGGAGAAATATTTTATAGCTTAACTGCGATTTCTTTTAAAACACGTAATTCTTCTTTGGTTAGAGTTTCAGAGAGGTTAATACATCGTTTTGAATGAAGATAATAAATTATATGTTTTCATAAATACTCGAGCAGTTGTTAACATATGTGAAGTAGATTATTCTGAAATATTTTATAACACTCTCTGTACTTCATAAATTGTTTTCCATTATTTTCGGTCAGCATACAATTCAGGGTTTTTCACTTGCTTTAGTTCAATTTTCATGCGGCGTTCATAGTTTTAAATAATACAAACAATTTTAATTGTTTAATTTGAAATTATTGTGACATAATTTTACACAAGTGAGTATGAATTGGTTGAAGTTTTATCAAATAATGTTATAGCCTATGAGTCGATCTAATAATAATCTTAGTCAACGATTCCAAGAATACCAAATTAAGTTACCTACTAGCAACATTTAAATAATACACGAATTATTTTTATGCTTAGTACAGTTACTAATGAACCTATATGTGGAAGAAAGTCAGTAGCCCCGAGCCTAGTGATCTTCATGTGTCTCCCCGGAAAGCCACCCCATTCCCTCCCCCCAAAGGACTGTCGCTTCTGTTAAGCTCATCACGGCATCTTTTGCTAATACGAACTGTCGCTCCTGGCCCCTAAACCGGTACCACTCACTGACGTATGCTAGTGGGGACCGAAACTATCGCTTCGGATAGACCAACCCTAAACGGGTACATTGGTTTTCAACATCGGCATTGTCTGTAATGCCCTTCCCAAGATGCGTACAGTGACTGTAATCATATGTGACTACCAGCTAGGACCTAACCAGACTTCAGCATTGCCTGCAATGCCCTTCCCAAGATCCGTACAGTGACTGTAATCATATGTGACTACCAGCTAGGACCTAACCGGACTTCAGCATTGCCTGCCACTGGTTGTTGGTTTCGGGGCTACGGTTTGGTCAACTACCCTATTTGTGCTCCGAGCCACGAACAGGCCACCCCTTCTCGATAAGAAACTATCCCTTCACGAAGTGTTCCCAGTATTAGTACTAAATCAGGCACACATAATATAACTTATTTATAAATATGTCACTAAAATACTCTTTGTCCTAGTGTGGCTTAAATGACACTTAAAACTAATGCAAGAAATTCTAGAAATTGTTATTGTTTAAAGCCTGTCCCTAATATTGTTTTCTTACATACCTCTCTGTTTAAACTGTATTTTTTTATTTTACATTCGCGTTAGATTTCTAATTGTAACCAATTTAAAATTTTGACATACTATAAATCATTTCCAAAGTTTAGACTCTAGAATTCGTAGCATACTCATATTTTTAAATAAGCCAACAATGAATCAAAAATAATATTTTGCAGTAAATTTCCACAGCATTTATCTGGACAACACATTCGATATCTGGTTGTGTGAACAATCGCCTCAGTGTGACGGCGTCGTTTACATACCCAAAAAGCAGGCCGTGAGTTTACAATATAACAGTTATGTCTAAAATATATTTCTCGTTCACTACTACAATTCTTTCTTGTGAGTTCAAGCAAAAATTGAATGCAATTAGTCTCTTTTATGGATGTCAACAGTTAACAGGAAACGACAAAAAAAATATAGATATTATCTTAAGTATTCGGCTTTTTCTTGACCAATCTAAATCCACCCCGAACTCTTGAGTCTGAGAATTAAATAGAGCCGTTCCCAAAGAAAATGGTGGAGTAAGATTGAACAATATCAATTATGACTATCTTTACTGCTAACTATCATAATAATGGTGGGCTTGATCGCCAAAGAAAACATCTAAACTGAGTCATGCTCTGGTACTTGGCCACTCACGTAGGTTTCTGTTTTGATAACTCAACTTACGAATACCAAAACATACATCCCTATGCTGCCTCGGCTTAGCAACTCAGTGGCAGTGGTTATAACAAAAATGCACCTTGTGCGGTATCTCTGATGAAATATAACTACAATCTCTTAACTGAATGTCCAGACGGCTACTAATGTGTAGGACCGTCCAAGAGTATTGCTTTTCGGCGCTTTATCTCTGGTAGAGGTAATCGATGGACTGTGAGAAAAATTCCTTGGGGATCAACCAGACATCTAGCCTCAGGTTTCTCATGTCATTCTTTAGTTATGGATTCAGCAGCCGTTACAGGATCGTGGAAAAATAAAACTGACAATAAGTTTTCCCCAAATATCATTTTTCTATAGTTATTTACAAGCATTGTCCCTGCGTCTGGTATTAAGTAGATTACTAAAAGTAAAACAACAAAATATACGATTCTCTCAATTCTTACTTTCAGACAAGGATTTCATCTATGTGACTTCTTGTTCACATTCACCTATATCAATTTGGAAATAAACAATGCTTACCAAGACGAGCTAGGACATTGTTTCGTTTATTTGAAAATAAATTTAAATATTTATTTTTTTCATTGTAAGAAAACGCACTAGTTGGCTTCATAACAAAAAAATAAAGAAATACTTTTAACTGCTACCAAAGAAAGTAAAATGTTTAATTTTTGAAATAGGAGTTGTGCTCTTATACAAATTGTAAATATGTAAACAGAACCCTACGGCACTCCGAAGTTCTATGTAAAGTTATAACCTCAATAATATGATCAATTAGAAGTGTTTATTACAGTAACTTTATTGTTATACAATTAAAAAATGTATTATATATAGGGATGTTAACGATTAATTTAAATTTAATCGTTAACTTTAGAAAAATTAACGATTAATTAATGGTTAATTTTGATTAAAATTATGACGTCATGAGTAAAGCTTATTAAACGTTCCTGTTGAAAATATAAATAACACTGGAATGTCTCCTTTATATTTCATCTTTTAAGCAGCTACGCAAAAAAGACAAGTGTGTTGACAATACTTATGATGACATAAGTAGTGTGCGGGTCGAATTACAATATAACCAGCCGAGCTGAACAATCATTCACATAGCTTTAGATTGACTCAGCTGAAGTTTCTGATACTGTAGTGGATGTTTGGTTAGCAGGTGATATGTAAGTGAAATGTTAGAACCATGGTAGCAATGTTCCCTTTAAGCAGCGCTGCCTCGCTGATATTTGACCGACGCCACGCAGGAGTTTAGAATCACCGCGCAGCAAATTTGGTAAAATATTGCACAAAATATGGACGCTGTGCAACTTTGCACACGAGTTGTTGTTTTTTTTACTTTTCACACGGACCAACGAAGCTTAGACTTAGAGGGAATATTTCCCGTTAGGCAAACGATTTCTCTCAATGGACACAATAAACTTTATCAATATTTTGAACATTCACGTCAGTCAATAGTTTAAAACCAAAATGTTAGTGTAATCGTCCGGAAATTAGTTTATATTTTTGGCCGAAATATTTTACTTTTTGACTTTCAGTAAATTTATAAGTGGTGGGTCGATTAATCGTTAAAATTTAATCGATACAAAATTTTAACGATTAATCGAGAAATTAATCGTTAATTTCCGCAGCCCTAATTAAATAGGATGAATAATAATTCTTTAAGATAAAGACTACAGTTTTGTCATATATATTTAGAGTTCACCACGCCTTCTGTTTAATATCATCATTTATTTTGTTAAGCCAACACAGGATTTTTCTTTAAAAAGGTTTAGGTTTCAGATTGTTATGAACAAAAAATTTGGTTGAGGGGTTCTCGAAAAATTGATTTCAACAAAAAGACCACGTGGTGTAAAGCAAACTCTAAACGATTCTTCCTGTAGATAATTTGTATGCTAGAAACGACAATACCCTATGTAGCACATTACACTTGTTTCTGTTGAGATAGTAAGAACTAAGTGTTATCCTTTAGTAGTAAGAGATACTGGAAACTTTTATGAAACAGGCTAGAAACAGAAACGTAGAAAAAAAGGTCCTTATGGTTGTTTTAATTCTTTTTTTTTAACTTGTTGTTTGGATAATTAAGTTTTGCTTCTTGTTAGTGCACATATTCTATTGCAGAGTACAATTTTATATTTTAGCTGATTACCTTCTTGTTAGTGTACACATTCTATTGCAGTGTACAATTTTATATTTTAGCTGATTACCTTCTTGTTAGTGTACACATTCTATTGCAGCGTACAATTTTATATTTTAGTTGATTACCTTATTGTTAGTGCACACATTCTATTGCAGTGTACAATTTTATATTTTAGCTGATTACCTTTTTTAAAAAAAAATAATACGCAAATAACTATAAATGAAATTTGAAACACAATTTAAACACAAAGATGTTGAACATAATATTCCTATTAGCTAGCAACGCAAAAAAATCATAATCTGGTAAAAAGAAATTCCTTTTTGGCATAACCAAGCATACAAAAATCACTGCAACTTACAGTAAGCAAGAACAGTGTAGGAGCATAGGACAAAATAACATAATTGTAGATGTAGCTATTTTTATTTTATTTTCAGAGAAAATGTTAAATGCATAATAAATAAATTCTAAAACATACCGGTCAAAAATCTTAAATTTTATATAAAAACTTGCACATTCTGCAAGACCATTGCTTTGGTTTATGACAGGTTAAATGATATGCATCTTCATAGTGACTATTCTTGTAACAGTAGATATTGTAAGTTTAAAATGATGTGCTTTATTTCTATAAATATTAATTACGCAGAAACAGTCTTACTGGGGCGAAATTAACTATTCGCCGGGTACATTATTTAGATATAAAATGAAGGAAAGATTCATAACGAATAATAAATTTATTAAATTGGATTTTTAAAAAAAAATATAAAGTACTTATAAATCAATGGGGCTGTGCCACACAAAAAGGCCCTAATATTATCTTGCAGCCTTGTGAATGACTAGGCAAAATGATAATTTCTTGTTATTGCCATTTCTAGTCAGCTAATTCAATGTTATGAACGATAAAATAAACCAAAACTTCGTGACAAGAATCTTTTAAAACTGTTTATAAAACTCATAACCAGCCAAATCACTAAGTGATACGTGAATTCAAGTTTCTAAATAATATTTAGAATCATCTATTACCTTTTCTTTCTGCCTCGAAAAAAAAGAAAAAACATAAGTTTGAACTGTCCTTACAAATCCAAGTTTTCAAAAGCTGTTTCGACGCTTCTAGCGTCTTGTCTGATACACATCCACTTCATTATGGTAATTCGGTCACACTGATAAGGTAATCTGAAATATTGGAGACAAATAAAGCGTAACAATTCAAATATTATTTACACAAGTCCTTGTCCATTTTTAAACTGTTGAATCTCCTAAAAATAGACACACAATTAAAACCACAGCTACATTCGACTCAACCCTATCTTCAAGTAACTAATGAGTTGGTCTCTTTAAACCGATACAAGAGAGAACAACTTCTTTCAGTTTATGGAACACTAATGTCTAAATGAAAGTTATCTTTCCTTTAATTTCACTCCAAGTGCTTATGTCTTATATTTTCCACATCCCGTGACTTATTTCAAATAAACAATGCTTTCTTACCAATGTTCTAGCTTTTGACGCTTGCTAGTTAATCGGAATAAGACTTCATGCCTGGATATTTGTTACACTACTAACAATCTTTACCGACACTCTTTTCTTTAGAGAGATTTTCTACGGACGTGTTTATTTTTAGTTGAGATGGTTAAAAAAGGGGGCGTAAAATATTGGTAAGCATGTGATCTTGCCTCTGCCGTAAAATAATTGTAAGCTGTGATCTTGCCTGTGTCGTAAATAGTTGTAAGCGTGTGATCTTGCCTGTGCCGTAAAATAGGTGTAAGCGTATGATCTTGCCTGTGCCCTAAAATAGTTGTAAACGTGTGATCTTGCCTGTGCCGTAAATTTGTTGTAAGCGTGTGATCTTGCCTGTGCCGTAAAATAGTTGTGTTCATGTGAACATTTCTCCTCGGCACTGGCAAGATCACATGCTTACAACAAATTTACGGCACAGGCAAGATCACATGTTTACAACTATTTTAGGGCACAGGCAAGATCATACGCTTACAAACTATTTTACGGCACAGGCAAGATCACACGCTTACAACTGTTTTTTGTTAGTGAAAATAGGAACTTCAAACACTGTCATTTATCAGCCTAGTTTGTTTGATGCATCAAAGTTATTTTTATACAATGATCGTAGATGTCTCTTCTAGTGTAAAATTCTAGGCTTGGCCTAAAAAAAATAGACAATCACACATCTTAAAATGGAAAACAAAATCATCTTGTCAGTTTAAAACAAAACATACTTACAGTTTTTTGCAGTTGGACACAATTTTCTGTACTGAAACTGTATTGACACTAGGAAAATCCCCAAAAAATACCAAGAAAATGTACTTGATAGTTCGGTGGTAACTGGCCACACGATGAAGTATTCTGATAACCTAAGAACAATAAAGTTTTATATATATATATATATATATATATATATATATATATATATATATATATATATATATATATATATATATATATATATATATATATTTAACATATTTAGTAAATAAACTTGTGTAAAAAGATTGTGTATTAAGGTAGGAATAAGGGTGTTATTTTATTTCATTTGTCTTCATTAGTTGATGGGCTTCGACCCATCTGGCAAATGTGATAACAGTGTACAAAGTAATACAACTTTAATAATAATAATAATTGATAATTTATATAGCGCTGTATCCCAGCAAGGAACCGGGCTCACAGCGCTTTACATGGAGATCATAACATACATATAATATTTAAATAACCATTCATTCCATAATACGTTTATTACGTATATTAATGCCACGTAAGCAACGATTTTAAATGTGCTCCTCGCTATTTCCTTGATCATTAATTTTTATTTTTTTAAACTCAGTACAACAGTTCCCTTGGTGGACGTTCTACGCATTTGTTTTTTAATTTTTTTTTAAATTGATGCCTAGGGAAAAGTACAACCTATTTTTTAACGTTATCTTACATCCAGTTCTGATGTAAGAGCATTCAAAGATTCCCACTGTAAGTTCCACATAGGCAAAACGGGTGACAAAATGGGCAACAAGTGTCTTGTGCATTCAATTTTCTTGGCCCTGATCCCAAACAACAGATTCGGGTGAGTGCTCATCAACTCCTGCCAGACCGCGCTGCATATCACATTATCTGACAGAGGAAAGTAAACAAACAACAGATTCGGGGTGAGTGCTCATCAACTCCTGCCAGACCGCGCTGCATATCACATTATCTGACAGAGGAAAGTAAACAAACAACAGATTCAGGTGAGTGCTCATCAACACCTGCCAGACCGCACTGCCTATCACATTATCTGACAGAGGAAAGTAAACAAACAACAGATTCGGGTGAGTGCTCATCAACTCCTGCCAGACCGCGCTGCCTATCACGTTATCTGACAGAGGAAAGTAAAAAAAAACAGGATCATTCAGACTTGTTCTTATCATGAACATAATTTTAAACGTGTGTCTCGTTTGCCAGATCGTTGTGAAAACTCCTCAACAAAAACCAGACACATGCAGGACGAACCAAGGTTTGGTGTCATCCAGTGCGGTAGCTCATGGTGTCAACCAATACAACTTAACTCACTGACTGCCTCCGAGTCTGCCATTTGCAAACTAACTACACAGTATTTTACATTTTGGTGTCACCCTCTGTGATGGTGTCACCCGGTGCGGACACATGTACACAATTAACGCCTTTCAATGGGAATATCGACAATAACTAGAGTTACTAGACTACGGTTGAAGGCAGACAACTCAAAGTTAGTTAAAATCCGACAATTTCCTATGGTTAAATTTTTACAAAATGATCATTAGTTGAAACTGACATGAGGTAAGGGGAACACATGAATTTATAAATATGCTGCTAGAGAAATTTAAACCACGTTTTATCTGATATAATTAATACAAATAACTACAAATATATTTACTTTAAATAGTCTACCACTTGAATATTTCTTATAAGTGTTAAAACTTTTTACTTGTTTGAAAGCGGCCAACTCCAGTTCTATTTCATGCTTAAATTGTAATTTATCAATCACTTTAAAATATATACATGTACATATATATATATATATACACATGTATATTTTTCTATATATAAATATATCAATAAACATACCCCGGTCAACACATTTTTTCACATTAAGCCGGATGTATGAAAGTGTTGGACAGAACTGGGACCAAAGTTTCACCAACTCTTCAGAAACGATTACATAGTCCATTAGAATTTTGGTGAGACCTGTGAATTTCTGAAGTTTTCCAAAATATTTATATTATTCAGACCAGATTTAAAGATAACTGTTATGTCTAGTTGTATTATCTACCTTATTTAACAAGGCGATTGGTCAAAGTAAAAAAAAATAATGAGGTGCTTGATATCATTTTTATATATAATTATATTTCATTAAAAATGTATAAAGACTTAAATTACCGTCAAAAGAATTATATTCAGAACATTTAAAAATACATTTGCAAAATTTGTATATTAGTCCATACCCATAACATGTACTCAGCTTTTTACGATAATTAACAATAACAAAAATAATTGTCAAAAAAAGTATATTAAAGACATGTTGATGAATTAAATGGACTCGCCCATAACCTGCAACTCTGTCACCACGCGTGGCTCAAGATACACAGGCATTCCCTTCTGAAAGAAGCCGCTAAGGAAGAGTTCTTTAATGGTCCTTCCAGAGCCATCGGAAAAAGTTTGAAGAACCTTGAGTCCGTTTTCCATGTCAAAATATATCGACGACAATAGGACTGTCTAAAAGTAGATGAGCAAATACGCTATTCTCTTGGAGCGAGGTATTTTTATTTTAAATCTTAAAAGCTGTACAAAAGGACAAAAATCTTATACGGAAGTTAAATCATTATAATTAAATTATTTCATTTATCGTCTTAAAACAGTAGTATTTGAAAATTGTAACACAAATAAAAAACTTTTCTTTAAACGTTTATTTACGGTATTTTAAAATTCACAGATGACAATTATTAAAGATGAATATTTCAGATAATAGAAAATCATTAGCACTAACTTAATAATATATATATATATAATTCGCAAGAAATTAGGACAAATACAAGATGACGTGAGCAAGCAAGCATGACGAATGACCCTCGCTAAGGTCTAGCAATCACAGTTTATGTTTTGTAAGCAAGGGTGGTGCAAATAACGGTAGCTCAAACGCAGTTAGCATGTCTCAAGATCAACAGTGCGTCGGTGGTCCCATCAACGTTCACTTTTCGTGCTGCTGTTTGTCTCTGTTCTTCCCCCCACTCTTTTCCTTTCTTTTCAATCTCTATGAGCAAGTCTGCGGCGTATGCTTCACCGCGGGTCGTTACTAGTCATTCAGATTAGATGGAAAAGTATTTTAAACTGATTAATAATAGCATCAACACAGCGACTACTGGTATAGTTGTATTATCAACAAGTTAAACGTATCAAAGATTACCTGTAAACTCCGTTGCTTTGTTATAAGTCTTATCAGGGAATCTATTAAGCTTTGGCGTTGTCGATCCTTGAAAATGTAGAGCTTCAGGTGATCGACATACAACGTGGTGAGATTAGACTGGTCGAAACACGTCGAAAATCTTGTGAAGTCCCCAATAACGTTGTTGCGATTTTGCTCTGGCATGTTCTGAAACATGATGTACATTTTGTCCAGGCATGTCGGGAATTGGGTGGCAAATGTAATGGCTTTCTGACCTGAAGTGAAATAACATCTTTAGTTAATTTATTGTAAAATAACCATGGAGGATATGGAATCATTGAATATTTTATTGGAGTGATGCTAAAGGGAGAGCTAACTCGCCTCATTCAAAATGACGCAGAAAAAGGACGTCTCATGTTGCTGGGCATATTTTTATTGATTTTGTAAAATTATTCCCATTAGAGTTTTTGGTTAAATATGTCATTACATAAATATAAGAGGATATTGCGAATTCTAATTATATGGTAAAAATATTCAACTACTATTTGTAAAAGTGTTGTTTTATTAAAAACAAAAGCATAACACGTATGCTTGTCTTTCAAGTATTTAGTAGATATAGTTATATTAAGTTCATAGCAGTGCTGATCTTTGAGTCAGTATGTATATAAGTTGACAATGTATCAAATAGTCAATGTGAGATTACCCAATATATAGTAGTTTCCTTACTTGACTTAGATTGTAACAGTTATATCTGATGACTGACTATCTAATATTATTTTAAATTACATACACCTTTTGTTTAAGATATCCTAGATAAATAATTATCTAGTAGTAGTATTAGAAATATTTGATGACTTGGTAATTATTTAATTTTACCATTAATGAATTTCAGTCCTAAGTTTTCATTGACTAATTCCTCAAAGTTATGTTTAAACTCAGGTTTCTGGCCAAAATCAAATGCCCTTGACCTCCAAAGCTCGGCGTCATGGAAGCCATGGTTCCAGGACTTGCAAACCTAAGCAAAGAAATGCATGTTGAAAAATATTGCAAGGCCTTGTAAGAATGATGCTTGTTGGGGATGTTTATTGAAAGGAATATGAAGATATATTAATGTCGTTTAACAAATTTTTTCTCTCTACTACTTAGCTTAACAAAAAGCGCGAAAAAATATTTAGTATTTGTTTCAAAATCTATTTTATAGAAATAAGTTTTTAATGATTTTATACTTCCAATTATTTTTTAAAACAATATTTTATATTTTAGTTTAATGATAAACTGATCAATAATGTCTGACTAAGAAAATTTAAGTGAGATTTTACGTTATTTTAATTACAAATAGTTTTAAAGGGACAAAGAAAAATTATTAAAAATTGTTATAAAAAAACACGCCAAAGAAAGAAAAACAACGCAATTATACGCTTAGGATTCCATTACAGTCGATCAATAAACAACAAAATTTGAATTCATGGAATTTGACGATAATAGATCTATATATCTCACAGACTATAGGACATGGAGTATCATGACTAATTACTTAATTTTACTAGTTGGGAGACCGCGTCAACCTGGCTGCTTTGACCGGTGCTATACGTGCCACTGGGAACCATGTCATAAATGATGATGATGTATTATCAAAATTTTATTGCCCCCAATGGTGTAATAAATATTTGGTTCAACCATGAACATGGCAAGTTAAAACGTGAACGGGTTTAGTTATAGTGTTAAAAGAAAAGCTTGACAGCAACTTTTTTAAAATAAACAAATGAGATCTTTTTATTATTGAGACCATGTTTAAAAGCTACTTCTAGATCAAAGAGAGGTACTGATTGGGCTAAAACCATGAGCCCCCAATGATTTAAGGGCCCCGAACTTATTATATTGTATAATAAAGGTGGCTAGGGACCGGGTCTCAGTTGGAATTGCAGCCAGGGGTCCCGTGCAATCATATCTGCCCATGAGCAACTTTACATTTTTATGACCATAACCTATAAATCTGTCACTGAGCCATTATTTATATGTTTATGACCATAACCTATAAATCCGTCGATGCAACACGATTTCATTATTCAAGAAAACGTTGAGAGTTAATAAATAATTAATATGTCATCAAATAAATAATTAATATGTCATCAAATAAATAATTAATATGTCATCAAATAAATAATTAATATGTCATCAAATAAATAATTAATATGTCATCATTCGTGGCAGTTTTTATGGTTAATTATCACTTTAGAGTTAATAGTTAGGCCTCTCACGAGTAAATACATAATTAATATGTCATCATTCGTGGCAGTTTTTATGGTTAATTATCACTTTAGAGTTAATAGTTAGGCCTCTCACGAGTAAATAAATAATTAATATGTCATCATTCGTGGCAGTTTTTATGGTTAATTATCACTTTAGAGTTAATAGTTAGGCCTCTCACGAGTAAATAAATAATTAATATGTCATCATTCGTGGCAGTTTTTATGGTTAATTATCACTTTAGAGTTAATAGTTAGGCCTCTCAAGAGTAAATAAATAATTAATATGTCATCATTCGTGGCAGTTTTTATGGTTAATTATCACTTTAGAGTTAATAGTTAGGCCTCTCACGAGTAAATAAATAATTAATATGTCATCATTCGTGGCAGTTTTTATGGTTAATTATCACTTTAGAGTTAATAGTTAGGCCTCTCACGCGTAAATAAATAATTAATATGACATCATTCGTGGCAGTTTTTATGGTTAATTATCACTTTAGAGTTAATAGTTAGGCCTCTCACGAGTAAATAAATAATTAATATGTCATCATTCGTGGCAGTTTTTATGGTTAATTATCACTTTAGAGTTAATAGTTAGGCCTCTCACGAGTAAATAAATAATTAATATGTCATCATTCGTGGCAGTTTTTATGGTTAATTATCACTTTAGAGTTAATAGTTTTGCCTCTCACGAGTAAATAAATAATTAATATGTCATCATTCGTGGCAGTTCTTTTTTTTTGTTAATTATCACTTTAGAGTTAATTTTTCTTTCTTCATTTTACATTCGCATTTTTAAAAAAAGTTTTGAGATACTAGTTTTGTTTTCTTATTTATTTTAAAACGCGATTGTTCTTACCCGGGCCATAGAGGCTCTGTCCACATCAGGCAGCATGGTGAAAATATACCTCAAGGCCGTTTCAGGGACATTGGTCCACGAATGAGGCTGTCGGTCTGTTACCTTCTTTAGAACACTGCCTTGGGGGAGATCTCGCGTGCAATACGTGTCTCCTTGCTTGGCACTCTTCCTCGGCCCTTTCGCTGGTGGCATTTTCTGCAAACAGCAATTTATGATGACTTTATCACTTGCTATCTAGTTAGAATCAGCTAAACGATACTAGCTGCAGGATCCTGAATTAGTTGTTAGTTTTTTTTAAATTAAATGCTAACCACATTCACACTTTGTAAAGGTGTATAAAAAGAAACTCTTTAATTAATTTGTTTACTTAAACATTTTAAATGTGATGATGCAAATTGGTGTTTATAAAAGTGTATTAGGAAATTCCCGAAATTAACTTGAGAAGAGGGCAGCAATGTGTTTCCTACGACTAACCTGATTCCAATGAGTATGACGCGTTAACATATAACAATTGTGGCACCATGTCATCACTATCACACAATAACATTAACTTTTCAAACACTCTTGATTACCTTGACTTATTTTGTGAAGTTCTGGCCGATATGTTACATCACGCTTTGAAACACGTCTTGATTACCTTGACTTATTTTGTGAAGTTCTGGCCGATATGTTACATCACGCTTTGGAAACACGTCTTGATTACCTTGACATTATTTTGTGAAGTTCTGGCCGATATGTTACATCACGCTTTGGAAACACGTCTTGATTACCTTGACTTATTTTGTGAAGTTCTGGCCGATATGTTACATCACGCTTTGGAAACACGTCTTGATTACCTTGAATTATTTTGTGAAGTTCTGGCCGATATGTTACATCACACTTTGGAAACACGTCTTGATTTCCCTCTAACTAAAACTATTGTAGCAGCTACTAATGACAACATTTGTCAAGGTCTTAGATAGATAACGTTTATTACACTTAAACCTCTATTCAAGACCGGACCTAGAGTATGCGGGGCCAAAGACAGCATACGATGAGTGGGGCACAAGGAAGCAGATGAGGAGCGAGACTCGTGCAAAAATATGCATTGCTACATAATATATTAAAGTAATATAAGATAAAAAAAATTATATTAATTACATTTTTACACTTTAACATCATTGACATACCAATAGTTAAGTTTTATTCATTTAATTGAAGATCCTAAAACTAAAAAAAAAGATGTAAATAATTATCAAGATTTGTTTTGGTATGCTGATTGACAATTTCTATATTAATTATACAATCATCAATACAAACTATATTGCCAACATGGCTGACCCTCACTAGGGTCGGCCAGTCACAAGTTATGGTTGCCAAGTTAATGTGATAATGGGTGATTCGCAGGTAGATAACCTCAGTGCGAATGTCTCGAAACCAAAAATGTGTCGGCAGTCGTCGTCCCCCCCACCCCCCGATTGACGTTCACTCGCGTTGTTTTGATTTCTTTATGTTGTAGTTTGTGTGCGTTCTTTCTCCAATTTCTTTGCATTTTCCATGCGCAAGTCTGTGGCGTATGCTACGCCGCGGGGCGTCTAGTCATAAATAAAGCAATTAATTATAATTTAGAAATGCAACATAAAGAAACATTAAAACAACCCTCAGATAGACATAAAGATAAAAAAAAACTTTCTTATTCCGTATGCAAGAACAAACACATACAAATGTTCATTCTTACCTTCCGGAATTTGGGCGTGGCATGGATTGCCTAAAGAAACCAGGAAAACCAACATTTTATCAACATTTAATTCTCTAATAAAATGCAGGAATAAACATAAACCATAGATAAGCATAGGACGCAATAATCTTCTGTATAGAAGGAGCATCTGTAACAGATAAGATAATATATTTAGCTGATTATACTATTACTACCAGGGGCGGATTAAGACTGCACGGGGCCCCTGGCTGCAATTCAAACTGGGGCCCCAACCAGCCAGCGTCCCTTTAAATAATATGATTGCCGACAGCTAATAATATACGTTTATAACTATAACTTGTAACTAAATAGGTCATTGGTTCCTTTCTCATAATTTTTCTGTACTACGGGATCGGATTCATAAAAAAAACCGAACACAAAGAAATAACTGTTCGGCGTTATCGTAAAATTGAGTGTAAAAAGATAGTTTAAAAAAAAAGACAAATTAATGAAAAATCATACACCCACTGGGATTCAAACCCGAAACCTCTTGCACTACAAGCCTGTAGGCTGCCACAAGACCACTAGAACTTGATGGGAAAGAGACATTTAAAAGATATAAAAAGTATTTACTATCGGGTCCGAATAGCGATCAGATTAATACATACGCTATTATTAATTTATTTAATTTATCATACTTTTAGGGATTCATGCAAAAATGTGTCCAATTTTATTATAAAATATACATAATTTGGGGGCCCCTAAATCATTGGGGGCCCCTGGCTTTAGCCCGTTCAACCCCCCCCCCTTTAATCCGCCACAGCTTACTACAATAATTTTCCTTACCTTATTTCCCATCAAAGAAATGATTTCGTTTAGAATTTTCTTTCCCAATGTAGTGCTCATTAATTTCTTTAGTTTCTATTCTTTGTATTTTTCCTGTAAAACTTGATCAAATTTCGCCAGCAATTCAATGAGAACCAAAAAGTTTCCATTGTAAGGCTGATGTAGGTTGTCAACGGAAATACGAAATTTCTCAGCGAGAAATCGGACAACGGCCATGAGTCGTTGAAATACACTATGTCAACGAGCCTTTTTACTATTTATTATTGTTTGGGTTGTCAATTCTGCATCGTTTTGTTATACTTTTTTCCAACTCAAATCATTCCAAAGTAGATGTCATGTGTCGTTTTTCATTTATCATGATCAGACAGTCTCACACTGGCATTTGTTTAAATTACCAAAGCAATTTAAAGCTTAAAAATGGCGTTTATTTATTTAAAAATTTCTCCTGAATTTACGAATGCTTCTGAAACTCTCTAGGAAAAATATTTTTTGCATTCGAATTTAGGATGATTATAATATTTTATAATATTAGTACGCTATTTTCTAATTCTTTTATCCTGAAAAAATAAATATACCGTTTTTTTATACCGTTGTTATAAAAAAATTTAATACTTAATAGTAGTAAAAATGTTTAGTCAAAGCTCGGTGCCCATAAAAGCACTGGCCCATAAAAGCACTGGCCAATAAAAGCACTGGCCCCTATTAGCACTGGCCAATAAAACCACTGGCCCATAAAAGCGCTGGCCCATAAAAGCGCGGGTCCCATAAAAGCGTGGGTCCCATAAAAGCGCGGGGCCCATAAAAGCGTGGGGTCCATAAAGCACTGGCCCATTAAAGCGCGGGGTCCATAAAAGCACTGGCCCATAAAAGCGCTTGCCCATAAAATCGCTGACCCATAAAAGCGCTGACCCATAAAAGCGCTGGCCCATAAAAGCGCTGGCCCATAAAAGCGCTGGCCCATAAAAGCACTGGCCCAAAAAAGCGCTGGCCCATAAAAGTGCGAGGCCCAAGGCAGTTGCGTCGTTCGCCTTGCCCTATGTCCGGCCTTGCTCTATCAAATCCTATTCAGTGTCTCAATTTTGGCCCCCGTTCTTGGGTCCTTATCCTATCTTATCTTATCTGTTTACATACGTTCCTTCTATACAGAAGATTATTGCGTCCTGCGCTTATCTATAGTTTGGGTTTAGTCCTGCATTTTTATTAGAGATTTAAATGTTGATAAAGTGTTGGTTTTCCTGGTTTCTTCAGGCAACCCGTTCCACGCCCGAATTCCGGTCGGGAAGAACGAACATTTATATGAGTTTGTTCTTGCATACGGAATAAGAAATGTGCTTTTATCCTTATGTCTATCTGAGGGTTGTATTAAGTTATTTTTGTGTTGTATTTCTAAATTAGAATTAATTGCTTTATGTATCATTACCGCTTTGTTCTTGCTTCTTCTATCCTCTAGTGTTTCAATTTTTAATGATTTAACTAATGGTGTTATTCTTGTCAGTTTTGATTATTCTCCAGTAATGAATCTGGCAGCCCTTTTTTTAATTTGTTCAATTTTATCAGTGGAACTATGATCCTCTACATTTACCAAACGCAGTTTAACAATAAGCCGTAAATTGACCTTTAACAAAAAATGTGCATCAACTCACTCCTTATTATTATTATAGATTCCTCTCTTTCATCGTGAATGGGAGATTGATCTGGCACACCTTTTCCGAGTTGAAGTTTTCTAAACGTTTACACACTTACGGTAGTCTAGCGGTAGCGCGCTGGACTGCCGAACCAAGACAGAGGAGAGTCACGGGTTCTGTTCTCGGTGCTTGCAAGGCCCCCGGGCATTGTGCTAGCCACGTAATCCCTTGCTCGTTAGGTTTGACTAAATAAAACTTGTGAACACTACTTCACATGCCCAAAAGTCCGTCATGGACTGGAAAGGGGTTGTATATACACTTACCCATCAAGGATGGCAATATGAACCTTTAGAAAGGGGTTGTATATACACTTACCCATCAAGGATGGCAATATGAACCTTTAGAAAGGGGTTGTATATACACTTACCCATCAAGGATGGCAATATGAACCTTTAGAAAGGGGTTGTATATACACTTACCCATCAAGTATGGCAATATGAACCTTTAGAAAGGGGTTGTATATACACTTACCCATCAAGTATGGCAATATGAACCTTTAGAAAGGGGTTGTATATACACTTACCCATCAAGTATGGCAATATGAACCTTTAGAAAGGGGTTGTATATACACTTACCCATCAAGTATGGCAATATGAACCTTTAGAAAGGGGTTGTATATACACTTACCCATCAAGTATGGCAATATGAACCTTTAGGAAGGGGTTGTATATACACTTACCCATCAAGTATGGCAATATGAACCTTAAGAACGGGGTTGTATATACACTTACCCATCAAGTATGGCAATATGAACCTTTAGGAAGGGGTTGTATATACACTTACCCATCAAGTATGGCAATATGAACCTTTAGAAAGGGGTTGTATATACACTTACCCATCAAGTATGGCAATATGAACCTTTAGAAAGGGGTTGTATATACACTTACCCATCAAGTATGGCAATATGAACCTTTAGAAAGGGGTTGTATATACACTTACCCATCAAGTATGGCAATATGAACCTTTAGAAAACGGGTTGTATATACACTTACCCATCAAGGATGGCAATATGAACCTTTAGGAAGGGGTTGTATATACACTTACCCATCAAGTATGGCAATATGAACATTTAGAAAGGGGTTGTATATACACTTACCCATCAAGTATGGCAATATGAACCTTTAGAAAGGGGTTGTATATACACTTACCCATCAAGTATGGCAATATGAACCTTTAGAAAAGGGGTTGTATATACACTTACCCATCAAGTATGGCAATATGAACCTTTAGAAAGGGGTTGTATATACACTTACCCATCAAGTATGGCAATATGAACCTTTAGAAAGGGGTTGTATATACACTTACCCATCAAGTATGGCAATATGAACCTTTAGAAAGGGGTTGTATATACACTTACCCATCAAGTATGGCAATATGAACCTTTAGAAAGGGGTTGTATATACACTTACCCATCAAGTATGGCAATATGAACCTTTAGAAAGGGGTTGTATATACACTTACCCATCAAGTATGGCAATATGAACCTTTAGAAAGGGGTTGTATATACACTTACCCATCAAGTATGGCAATATGAACCTTTAGAAAGGGGTTGTATATACACTTACCCATCAAGTATGGCAATATGAACCTTTAGAAAGGGGTTGTATATACACTTACCCATCAAGTATGGCAATATGAACCTTTAGAAAGGGGTTGTATATACACTTACCCATCAAGTATGGCAATATGAACCTTTAGAAAGGGGTTGTATATACACTTACCCATCAAGTATGGCAATATGAACCTTTAGAAAGGGGTTGTATATACACTTACCCATCAAGTATGGCAATATGAACCTTTAGAAAGGGGTTGTATATACACTTACCCATCAAGTATGGCAATATGAACCTTTAGAAAGGGGTTGTATATACACTTACCCATCAAGTATGGCAATATGAACCTTTAGAAAGGGGTTGTATATACACTTACCCATCAAGTATGGCAATATGAACCTTTAGAAAGGGGTTGTATATACACTTACCCATCAAGTATGGCAATATGAACCTTTAGAAAGGGGTTGTATATACACTTACCCATCAAGTATGGCAATATGAACCTTTAGAAAGGGGTTGTATATACACTTACCCATCAAGTATGGCAATATGAACCTTTAGAAAGGGGTTGTATATACACTTACCCATCAAGTATGGCAATATGAACCTTTAGAAAGGGGTTGTATATACACTTACCCATCAATTATGGCAATATGAACCTTTAGGAAAGGGGTTGTATATACACTTACCCATCAAGTATGGCAATATGAACCTTTAGGAAGGTGTTGTATATACACTTACCCATCAAGTATGGCAATATGGACCTTTAGAAAGTGGGTTGTATATACACTTACCCATCAAGTATGGCAATATGAACCTTTAGAAAAGGGGTTGTATATACACTTACCCATCAAGTATGGCAATATGAACCTTTAGAAAGGGGGTTGTATATACACTTACCCATCAAGTATGGCAATATGAACCTTTAGAAAGGGGTTGTATATACACTTACCCATCAAGTATGGCAATATGAACCTTTAGAAAGGGGTTGTATATACACTTACCCATCAAGTATGGCAATATGAACCTTTAGAAAGGGGTTGTATATACACTTACCCATCAAGTATGGCAATATGAACCTTTAGAAAGGGGTTGTATATACACTTACCCATCAAGTATGTCAATATGAACCTTTAGGAAGGGGTTGTATATACACTTACCCATCAAGTATGGCAATATGAACCTTTAGAAAGGGGTTGTATATACACTTACCCATCAAGTATGGCAATATGAACCTTTAGAAAGGGGTTGTATATACACTTACCCATCAAGTATGGCAATACGAACCTTTAGAAAGGGGTTGTATATACACTTACCCATCAAGTATGGCAATATGAACCTTTAGAAAGGGGTTGTATATACACTTACCCATCAAGTATGGCAATATGAACCTTTAGAAAGGGGTTGTATATACACTTACCCATCAAGTATGGCAATATGAACCTTTAGAAAGGGGTTGTATATACACTTACCCATCAAGTATGGCAATATGAACCTTTATAAAGGGGTTGTATATACACTTACCCATCAAGTATGGCAATATGAACCTTTAGAAAGGGGTTGTATATACACTTACCCATCAAGTATGGCAATATGAACCTTTAGAAAGGGGTTGTATATACACTTACCCATCAAGTATGGCAATATGAACCTTTAGAAAGGGGTTGTATATACACTTACCCATCAAGTATGTCAATATGAACCTTTAGGAAGGGGTTGTATATACACTTACCCATCAAGTATGGCAATATGAACCTTTAGAAAGGGGTTGTATATACACTTACCCATCAAGTATGGCAATATGAACCTTTAGAAAGGGGTTGTATATACACTTACCCATCAAGTATGGCAATATGAACCTTTAGAAAGGGGTTGTATATACACTTACCCATCAAGTATGGCAATATGAACCTTTAGAAAGGGGTTGTATATACACTTACCCATCAAGTATGGCAATATGAACCTTTAGAAAGGGGTTGTATATACACTTACCCATCAAGTATGGCAATATGAACCTTTAGAAAGGGGTTGTATATACACTTACCCATCAAGTATGGCAATATGAACCTTTAGAAAGGGGTTGTATATACACTTACCCATCAAGTATGGCAATATGAACCTTTAGAAAGGGGTTGTATATACACTTACCCATCAAGTATGGCAATATGAACCTTTAGAAAGGGGTTGTATATACACTTACCCATCAAGTATGGCAATATGCACCTTTAGGATATAATTTCGAATTACATTCTTTACAAGATTTTTCACGCACCATTTTATGAGGTGGTTTCAGGGTAATTTTGAAGTAAAATGGGATATGTTTAGAGCGAATCACAAGAAATCAATCTAAAATTTGACGAGATTGTTTCCTCAGCTCTCTAAACTGAACACAACTCAATGGAAAAGATCCCAAAAATTATTTAACTTATTTATCTTACTTAAGATTATCTTATATGTCATAGTCGCTCTTTCTATACAGCAGAATATTGCGTCCCACGGTTATTCATGTTGTATGTGTAATCTTGTATATTTATTAGCGTTTTATATATTGACATAGTTTTGGTTTTCCTGGTTTCCTAAGTGCAACCCATCCAAGTCGGGGTGGAACAACAAGAGTGTGTTTGTTGTTGCGTACGGAATTATTAAAAACAATGTTTTTTCCAATGCCTTGTATTGTAATTTCAAGTTAAAATAAATTGCCTTATATATTTTATTACTACTATGCTCTTTGTTCTTTTATCCTCTAGTGTCTCAAAGTTTAATTATTTAAATAAGGGTTTTAAATTGAAAGTTATCTGACTTTTGTTTCAATTTTTGTAGCAATGTCCACTAAAAATTGTTCTTATTTTTAAAATACTTTGAGTGTCTATCTAGGCACTGGAAGGGGAAAAATAATTTCATACTTTCATATATTGCTGTCAGAGACCCTACTCATCCACTTTGCCACGCCACATGTGTTTACGAGGTAAACCGCAATGGAAGTTGAAAATAATAGAAGGTATGATGTAAACGCAAAGTTGTCATCTATCGAAGAATTGAAAATCGATTTCTTTCTTTGGATTGGAATAATTTTTAAAAAGTATTTCCTTCCCTATGTCGCGTTACGCCGGAGATTTTCCGAAGACAATGAGCTAAAATGAGCTTTTAAAGAACGCACTTTGTAGCAATGTCATCGAAATGCCGAACTTCAAATTAATCTTAATATATTAGCTTACGCCACTAATGATTTAGTGACGGGTGAAGACTTCCCGAAAGACACATTTTTCAAAATGGGGTGGGTTTGGGCAAACGACTGTGAGTGAATGAAAAGAAGGAACTCTGGAGAGACCCGTGGCGTATCACCCGTAAAAAATTACGGAAGTGTTAAGCTGAAATCTATTTATTTTGAAAAAATGCCGGAAACGCCCACCTTTTTCAAAATCCTAACTAACCTGTCCTTGTTTGATCAATACGAAATATTAAACTTTCTGAAATGTACACAAAGTATTTTATAACTTTTTACATTGTTCCCTTTTTACAAAATTAAAATATCAGCGAAAACATTCACTACTTAATCCATTCCCACCATAACATTGAGGTCCCTGCAACATTCATGGCTTAATCACTTCCCACCATAACATTGCTGTCCTTGCAACAATCCTGAATTTACCCACATATATTAGCTTCCCCAGTCTCTCTATTTTTCTTTGACGTACTCGATCGTTTATCTAACTGGTGTCCCATGATGTGCGTTCAGTCTCGCCTTCACATCATGTCATCGTACTCTGACGTATGTGAGCTTCTAATCCCTGGTCTTGATAAACTCCCTGTTAACAATCCCACTTACAAGTACTCTAATAATATTTAGGGGCGAAACGCTTGTAAAATATTCTAAACTCTAATCAAAATGCAAGGCTAGACATAGAAGAGTAAAACTCAATAATCTACTGCAACTAAGGAGCGTCTTATGACAAACGATTAGTTGTATTTTAATATTTAAGCAATGCAAAGAGAAATCACACTGAATGGTAAACAACGCATAGGGAAAAAAAATATATTAGGGTTCTCAGGTTCCTTTTAATATGTTAACTATATATATAATGCCTGTTAGGGGTATATTGTTTTACCTAAAAGAACATAGAAAGGAATAAAGGAAGCGTTTCCATATTTCTATTATTTCTGAGCACCTATTGAAGTCGTGTCAGATGTCATAAACAAGTCGACGATTAAACCCCGACTGATAGGCCTGTGACTAAAGTGCCACGTTAGTATTGGCCCCGGTGATAATACTGTGGACAAAATGACCACACAGTAAGATAAGTGATGTAAACATTTAATTCCCCGGAGAAAAGCGGTATGGGTACGTGGACTTATTCTTTGCTGCATTTCTAAGACATAAATTCAATTTTAGTAGAATTTAAAATGTTCATAGTGTGTTGATTTTTCTGGCTTGATGAGGAAATCCATTCCATGCCCGAATTTGAGACGGAAAGAACGAGATATTGTATGTGATGTTTCTTGCATACGGGAGAACATAAAAGTGTTTTTATCCATAGGTCTATCATAAGGTTCTGTTAGATTATATTTGTGTAGTATTTAAAAATTTGAGTCAATAACCTCATGTATTGTTACTAGATTTAGATGCTTGTAGAGGTATTCGTTATAGTTGGATAATTGCTGAGTTCTATTTCTGACTAGAACTGTGTACGGTCTTAAATGGCTATAAAATAAAACGTACTGATGAAGGAAATTTAAGTATCATCGCTAAATAATTGATATTTGATGACAAGTGCTGTATCTTATCGTATATATTACAGACTCTCATCTTGCATGTACCCGACTTTGTTTTACTAACTAATATCACATACCGTATCTTATCGTATATATTACAGACTCTCATTTTGCACGTACCAACCTTTGTTTCTCTAACTAATATCACATACCGTATCTTATCGTATGTATTACAGACTCTCATTTTGCACGTACCCACCTTTGTTTCTCTAACTAATATCACATACCGTATCTTATCGTATATATTACAGACTCTCATCTTGCATGTACCCGACTTTGTTTCTCTAACTAATATCACATACCGTATCTTATCGTATATATTACAGACTCTCATCTTGCATGTACCCGCCTTTGTTTCTCTAACTAATATCACATACCGTATCTTATCGTATATATTACAGACTCTCATCTTGCATGTACCCGCCTTTGTTTCTCTAACTAATATCACATACCGTATCTTATCATATATATTACAGACTCTCATCTTGCATGTACCCGCCTTTGTTTCTCTAACTAATATCACATACCGTATATTATCATATATATTACAGACTCTCATCTTGCATGTACCCGCCTTTGTTTCTCTAACTAATATCACATACCCATTTGGAGCTGAGTGGACTCGGGGACAGACTTTGACAAGGAAACAAATGACTGGCTTCATGGAGATTGAAACAAATGACTGGCTTCATTGAGATTCAAACAAATGACTGGCTTCATTGAGATTCAAACAATGTCTCTCTGAAGATTGTATTACGTTATTCCAGTGTTGTATTCACTAGTTAGAGTAATTGCTTAATGTATTAATAATACTTTACTCTTTCTTCTTATATCCTCTAGTGTTTCTAGGTTTAAGTAATTAAAAAATAGCATTGCCATAGTAACTTATAAATTTTTTTTAAAATTCCTATTTCATTTTAAACGAATTTTTGCAATCAAACTTTCCATGATAGTTCCTGACGTAACACCCCAAGAAATAACGATACAATTAGTTGCATTAAGTTGCAATAAACAAAAATATTTTATTCTTCATCACATGATTCCGACTGACTCGTTTCATGTCCGACCTGAGTTATTTCCCCGCGTCACTTCATTTTAACATATCATCACAACCCAAAATCCAATTTAACTCTCTGTGCCACACACAAACCCCGTAAATCAGCTAACATTAAAATAAACAAACGCCTATTGAAATCACAAATGATATATAATGATATCTCTATAGCACATGTCTCCCAAGCCCTAATAAAGATTTAAAAGGATGTGATATTAATAAAAAGAGGTAAAAATGGATTTTAAAAAAACACGTTTTTATAAGTGGACTAAAAAGAAGAAAACAGTTTTAAAGCGTATAAGTAGGCCTACACGCACTCACGTTTAATATGACAAAAAACGTGGGGCGGGCGCTTATGAGGTTTTACATATGCAGTTCAATCATTCTCTCACTTATAAATCTCTCTTTCGCCTTCTAAATTATGAATCTTTAATTTTGATACGAAACACCTATCTTTGTGTTGTATTTCCAAATTAGAATGGGATTTTGAAGCACCCGCCCCCACGTTTTTAGTCATGTGAAATAAAAGTACTTGAACTTATAAGTTTTAAATTATTTTCTTCTATTTAGTCCCCTCATAAAAGCGTGGTTTTTAAAAATCCTGTTTTTACCTCTATTTATTATATTCTTTTTAGTCCACTTATTAAAAAAAACAACACTACACTTATTCATATTAAGACTGCTTTCTTATTCAATTTTCTTCACTGACTTAACTTTCCTATTGAATTTTTTTCCTCTATTTATTTTACCAAACACCTCATAAGCGCTCGCCCTACGTTCTACACCACGGGGATGAGATCAAGGGGTTAACTCCGATTTTCACGTGAATGTGAACAGTAGCAGACGAATACAGATGCTTATATAGAGATAAACTAAAAGATGCAATAATTTAATTACGTTGCATTCGATCGATCTGAAATTTTGACACAATGCATTGTGATCAAAGACCTATCTGTTATAAAATTTTTGCAACTCTAGGACCATCAAAAGTGGTATAATTTTAAGATGGCAAATTTGAAAAATTATGGACAGACTGACAAGCAGACATATAGGAACGAAAGCAAGTTAATAAAAACGGGGTAATAACTATGTGGGATCCTGTTGCGGTATAAATTTTAAACATCCATCGGAAACTTTTATGACTTTTATCATATTAAACATTCAGTCCACCTAAGAAAACAGTGAGCTTTAGACAGCCTATAAAAAGAAAAAGCTATAAAATGTCCTTATTTTTGCTTTTATATTAAAAAAAAACTCTAGTTCACTGGGTGATTAAGTTTCTCTTCTGACAAGACCTTTCACAAATGCTATTACTAATTACAACTTAATAATTTAGCTGTTAGCGTTTAAACAATTTCAACAAATCAAAATTAATGAAAATTCATATCGTATTCAAAACACTAGGATGTTAAACACAAGATTCTATTGTGGCGGCGCTAGAGTATTTCAGTTTGATGGAAGCAGTATTGATTTTTGTTACAAGTTGTTTTATATGATAAATGAAAGATCAATAACAGCGGTACAGTAAAGTTATTTATTGAGCTCTATCGATAAAGTTTTATAGCAATGTTTAGCTTTTTCTTTAAGGTGTTAGTTTTCTATACTTTTAATACAATAACTTATAGTATTAACTCTCATCATGTTCCTAAAAATTGACATATTTTCATATAGCCTTTTTTGTGTTAAAAAATTGTTGTATACAAATTTAATTTATTGTCAATTTGTTCTTGCATCTTGTTTTTTAAATCTCTTAACGAGCAACAAAGCCCATCCAAGGACGTTCCGCCACCGTTCGGTGGCATGTAGTAACTCCCCTCCAACAGTCGTTTTGAATACTATTCATTATAGTTAAAATAAATAACTCGTAAAAACAGAGCATTTGACTATAAATCCCAATGCGCATAACTCAAAATAAAGTCTTAGAAGAAAAACTGCACCAAAAATAACTTGTTTTGAACATCTGCGTAAATGTGTTCAATATGATTGGCTGTAGGAGTCATATGTGTTTGAGGGACCAATCGCTATCGATGACCGCACGGAACATTGCCTTTTATTATATAGGAAGATTAACAACTATCACAACCCTCCCTCAACACCACATCATCATAGTCTTAGGTTTCTAGCATCTTACTTGGTGACCCGTCAAAAAGGCCCCAGACAAAATGGTTCCGGTCAAATGGGCCCCGACATAATGGCCCGAGCGGAGATAATTTTTAGTTTATAAAAGGGGAATGGGCTTTTTTTTTGTTGTTTTTTTTTAAATTTTTATGTGCAATTTGTGAGCATTTGGGGACATATTTTAACAAATTTTATATTTTCTAACCTATTCATATGTATATATATTTCATTATATTTATAATGAAAACTATGATCGGCAATTTTCAAGAAACCATGATGCATTGTACGATAAGCACTTTATGGCCTGTAGTGGTGGGACAAATAAAGAGGGTTGAGACTGCGTAACATTGTATGCCAATACGTGTGCCCCAGGTCATGGGGTATAAAGTCTGGCAAGCCTATGGGCCTGTCCAGGGACAGAGATCAAAATGTTGACGTTTTGTGGTACTTTTATGGTCAGGATTGGCTGTCCAGACCTGACCAATTACGTTGTCGGCATGGCATAGCATTTTATTATGCTTTGACGCTGTCTTTGGTGCCCCTATATAAGAAGAAGGGCGTGTGTGGTCTTCACTTATTGAAATTAGTCTAATTTATACAAGTCTTAATTAGGTTTTTATTTTATTTTCGACAGTTCAGTTTTATACATGCGCAAAATACATTAGAAATATTAGCAGTAGTAATACTGTTTCTATTAAATTAGTGTATATTAATATAATAGTTAAATTTTAGCATTTTAAACAATTCCAGCAAGGAATATGGTATAAAGCATATAATTTCTAATTATAGTGAATCACTGAGTTGAGTGATTAACCTAACTGCAGTAGCTGATGATGCAAAGTACATATGAGTAAAAGTCAATTGAAACATTATCATGGAATCCTCACATGATACATTTTAAAATCCAACAAAGTTTAAGGGCTATAAAATTACAAAAACAAAGTTGTTCCCTTATAATAAGAAAATAAACTAAAATGCAACCCTTACATTGGTCAGACTCATACTATAATAAATAATATGACTTTTCTTTTTTGTCCCCCATCTGCCAAAGAAAACTTAATCAACTTAAGCAAATTTTAAAAAGAGCAGCAAGTATTCATAATTACATCACTAAATCTAAATACATTTAAGGGTAGAAGAACGAATAGTGGAGTTGTAATAATACTTATGCCATTAAATTCTAACTGGGAAATACAATAAAACAATAACCTTATTCAACCCTCATAGACAAGGGTATAAAAAATTTTTTTTATTCCAATTGAAAATTTTTTTTAAAAACATAAATCCCCTTTCTTCTTTTCTGGAAATCGTGTGTGAAGTGGTTTGTCTGAACAAAAAGGGGAAACAAACAAATTATAAAAATTTAAAACCCTAATAAAAATGAGGCCATTTTGACCGGGGTGTTTTGAAAGGGGCCGTTTTGTCTATTAACCATCTTACTTACAAGCATTGGTCTTAAAACCACATCACCATAGTCTTAGCTTTCTTACCTGCTTCTTTCACCTTTTACTTACTACCATGGCCTTCTTACCATGCCATCATAGTAAAATGTTTATGAAATTTATTTACAAACATTAGCATTACCCTTAGTTATCATCTTTTTTATTTAAACACACAAAAATTTAATTTTTAAAAATTCTAATTTGATCTCGTCAGGAAAGCAGGCCATTGGATTCGCTAGAAGATTCTCAAGACATATGAAAAAAGTGGAAATTCAGATCTTCCTACCATTTGACTCATCAAATGAGAGTTTCAGTGACTTGAATACATTTTCAGAGCTCTTTGATGTTTCAGTACTTAGGAAAATTGAAATACAGGCTTTCAGTTACAACACCTATGATTACAAAGACGAATGGAATGAAAAATTCTTAAAAGCATTTATTAGATTATGTGAGAACCAAAACTCATTAGAGGTAATATTTTAATTAGAATGTCTTGCTTATACTTTTAATGCTATTAAGAAATGTTTGAAATTTGTTAAGGTTTGAGAACTTCATTATTTTTACATTATAAAGATTACCTTTAAACTGCACAAAGCTGTGTTTATTAAATAAAAGTTATGTTTATATTGAAATACTTGTTAATAAGCCCATAGTAATAATCGTGCAATGTTTTTAGGAATTTTCTATCAGGGATATCTACTTCAGTCTAACGCAAGGAGTTAAAATTTTGAGATCTTTGGCCCAGACCTATGGGAAAACACTGAAAAAGTTGGATTTGCACAGGTGTATGACTGACAATTTTCAAACTGATAGCCACACAGGACCCGTGATCACTGAAATTAAGGTAATTATCTAGACTCAGAAATGTGAAATGGCTGTCATGATAGCTGTTGAAAGATGCTACAATTTCATAATACATGCTTGGAATTTTCATATTATAATTTACTCTAGTTTGAAATACTGCATGGATCTGTTGACTAAATCAGAAATGTTTAATATTTTTTCCAGGAAATACTTTTCCAATTCTAGGAATTTTGATTAGCTAAACTTTTCACACTGAGTAATACTAATTTAATAATACTGTTTTAATTGTTTCTTCAATGGACGACAATTTCTCGCAGAACAAGTTTTTGTGTGTTTCTTAAAACCATTTCAGAAGTTTTCAAATCTCATAGAAGTGGACTTGAACAGTGTATTCTTATGTGATGATCTTTTGCCTGTTTGGAGCCTAAAATGCCCAAAGCTCAAATTAATTCACATTGATGTTTCTTCTCAAAGTATGTTAGTACTAAGTATTAATATGTTCATATAACTATAATGTATTTTGATGGAATAATTGTTTTAGTTATATTATCAACAATATTTTTTTATTGATTTGCAATGCTTTCAACCTAAAATAAAGTCGCTGAAAGAATATTACTTTTTTATGTGATCCCTTTTAAAAAAAGACTAATGCAACAAAACGATAGTTTCCTCAAGAATTTGTATCCAGCAGATTGGTGTAGCGATAAAGCGGAGCAAAAAAAGAAGACTGTTCTATATACAGTGGGGCCCACTTTACTCGAGCCCTGGTTAACTCGATAGCTCTATTAAGTCGACGTTTTTTTTTGGAACCGCCAAATTCTCTCTTTGTCTTCGCATTTTCTCATCGGTTAATTCGATTATTTTAAGTCGCCGAACCCTACTATTTCGAGCACAAAAGTGGGCCAAATTTGCCACTTAGCGTGGTTATCTCGATCCCCGGGACAAATCGCCAGCTTTTGAAAATGTTAGATGTGATTTTTTAAAACCAAGTGAAGGCATAAAATTTCTGCCTCGCTGGTGATGTCACAGCCCGCTTGCTCACAGCGCTGTGTTACTAACTTAAATCGCCAGCTTTTGAAAATATTCTTATTGATAGGACTGAACCGATCGGTTCTGCTACTCGTCATCGGCCGATTTTCGTATACTCGGCAATCGGCCGCGTAAGTGATGCCGAGTATACGTAATTGCTCCAATAGCAAAGATGCACGCAGAATCGCATGTCTAAAACATTTCGTTTCGTATGGAATAAAAAAATGTACAGTGTGCAGATTTGTTGTCATTGGCAACCATTCATCCTTCAACCTCATTGTGACTCTATTACTACTGCTATGTTCTCATTGTTTCATTCATAAGAAGTGGCCGTGTGCAAAAGCCATTTAACTTTTTGATCTGAAGACACTCCACTTTCATTTTTTAGATTGTCCTTTCATTTTCATATATTTAACATTTCATCTTGACCCTACTTACTTGCTTGAACCTGTCAAAATCAACAACCGGATAAGATTCAAATCCGATTGTAGGTTCTATAGTGTAGGGGTCTAGAGGCCATGCTATTTTTAATACAGATTAAAGAGAATACAAACAGATGTTGTATAGAACTAATGTATAAATGGAGAGTAAATGCTCCTTGATTTTAAGGGTTAAAACTTTTTTTTTGTGTGGCATGACTAAGTCCTGTTTACAAACAATGTCTATTTCAGATTATGTTCTAAGTTGTGAAGCTTGGCGGGCCTTGGTCAAGACAAACCCAGAACTCAATGTTTCTATGGCAGTCTATGTCCAAACAATTTCTAGTCTTCAAATTTTATCACCGGCTATACCTCTGGTGTCTTTAGCGTGGTATAAGGGTCTTTGCTTCACTTCTGAGTTGGAGGTAGGACTAAAGCTCAACTTAAATTTTTTTAATTTATATTCCTAATCGTTTATTTATTAAAAAAATAAAAATAAAAATTCGGCAACGGGATTATTCAAAAATTGTTTATAGACAAATATTATCCCTTTAGTTAAAACGCCATGTGCATGCTTATTGGCTCTATACACAATATGTGTTATTAAGTTGTTAATAAAATAAAGTTTTAAAGAGAGCAGTTAACTTTTTTACCATTCAAATAACACAACCTATAAAAAGAATTAATTCTAAATCATTACACTACATATTGCATAAAATTTAAAAATAAAAATATGTAGCTGTCCATTTTTTCACTGGCTTTTCATAACAAAATTAAGTATAGGATATTATTAAGTTAAAAAGGAATGATCTGAAGTTAGTTTGACCTATATTAGATAATCGTCTAAAAACTAAAATTATTTTAATGATTTATTTCACTTTTTTTTACTTTTACAGTTTACATACACTCTTAAGTGTATCATTTCTTTTAATGACACATATTTTTTTGGTGTAAATCACATTTCCGAAAATGCAAATTTGCTACATCAAGCGCATTTTTCTTTTGCTATACAGTTTTATTTTATTTTTGAAAATTTAATAAGACATGTATTGGAATACATTAAAGACATAATAACTCTTTTTAATCTTCGCGTTCTCTATGTAGGAATGATTTAATTTTGAAATACACCTTTTTCAAAGGTAGATCAACAAACTTTGACTATGTAAAATATTACACGTTTTCCACTACCTTACAATTCTGAGGTTAAAATGTTGATTTCTCTGCAAATTCTTTGCATGGTTAACTAATACTAGGAATGAAACAACACCCTAACTAGTTTGTAGGCTACCATGGAACACTTTTGTCAAATCAATCACTGCAACCATTATCAGACCCGATGCTTCTTGAAGTAATACAAGTACATGTAATACATGTACCAAAGCTAACATAATTTCAAAAATTACTAGTCATGTGGTTGGAACTATGCCAGATTCATCCTACAATGACCTCTAAAAGTTAAATTAATTGTCTCAAATTTGAACTTTGAAGCTATAATTTATTAAAAAATATATCTATGGGCTTTAATTTTATATCGATAAATAATATCTACAAGAAAATATTTTGTTTTTTTCCTTTCTTTTTCCTGATGCATTTTAAAAATTTTCAATTGATGAATGAAATTGTTTAATGTAAACATATACAAATATTATAAAACATCATAAATGTGATTCTGATCCTAGTTAAAAAGCTTTCTTCAACGTCTGGCCAGCTATAAAAAAACACTTGACAGTCTGCGATTAGAGTTCATTGTGAATTTCGGAGATCCGGATCATGCTGCAGTCATGAACGTAATCCCTAAATTCAGCAAGCTGTAAGTTAAATTCTATCTCGTCTTTTTATGTTCAGCGCTGAACAGACATCACAATCACCTAAATTTATGTAATCAGCTCTATTGCTATAAAATGCCAAGGCTTTGAAAAATCATTGCTGATTTCTTCAGCAATTGCAATTTTTTTAGATGTAATCTCCTTTACCTTTGTAATGTGATATGGTAGATTCTATAACTTATCTCCAATGGATGATAGGAGATTTTACTGAGAAAGAAACAGGTGGTGGTGAAAGGGTCTAGTGAGTAGCTTGTATATTGTCATACTTTGCAAAGGATTAAAAATTGAAACAAAATTTTTTAAATAAACCAATTTAGAAAAACAAGTAATACAACTAATTTAGACTTAACTTTGTTAAATGAAGTTTCAAAGACATTTCAAAGAAGTTGTCTTCAAATTAATAAAGAAAAATGGAACTTGAAGTAAAATTTAAAATACAATTGACTTTTCATTAAAATAAAGCTTCATAAAATGAAGAAAAAAGAACTAGTACTGAAAAATATCGTTTTAACGTAATTGTTTGTTTAAACGCTTAATATTAAATACCAAATGTCTCCTTATCTTTGCATTTAAGAAAATGTTATTTGTGCTATATTGTACTTTAAAGGAAATAAGTACAATGTATATATAAGTTTACATCTGAATAGGTTTTTGTAAAGTTTATATTTGGCCTTTGCAGTGGCAACAAAGAATTTTCTCATTAAACTGGATGAATGTGAAATAAACAATAAGCTGTATTTAGTATTTGTGAGCAATCTTCCCTCTAAGGTTTGTTGGTCCATGTGCAAAGTAAAAAAAAACTCGTGTGCAAATTTGCACAGCATCGATTTTTGTGCAATATTTTACAAAATTTGCTTCGCAGTAATTCAAAACTGCTGCGTGGCATCAGTCAGATGTCTGCGCAGCCGCGCAGGTTAAAGTGAACATTGCTTGTGAGACATATTTCTTGTCAAGTATGAATTCAATATTATATAACAAGGGGTTGTAGGTCTCCTACGGTGCCCTCTTTTTTCACAAGCCCTAGAACTTATCCTTCTTTGATAAATACGAAATATTAAACTTCCTGAAATGTACACAAAGAATTGTATAATTATAAATCCTCTTTTTACATCGTTCCCTTTTCCAAATTTAAAATATAAGCTAAAATAATGACGTCATATAATATTGTTTTTAGGAGTCTTTAATTTATAATTAATTTGCACACCTACTGATGCCCACCTTGCTAAGGGAATATTAACAATATTAGCTCAAACAATGATGTCATAGCATAGCTTTAGGGATCCAATGATCCAGTGAATGGGGCTAATATATTATTTATTGTTTTTGTTTAAGTTATTCTTTAAAATTATTGAAACACTTATAAACATTTTATGATAAATGTTTAGATTCTAAAGTCAAAAGATTAAAATATCTACAATGTACAGTGGGCCCCGCTTAAGTCGACGGCCTCGGGGTATGAAAAATGGCCCTGAGATAGCCGATCACTGAGTTAAACGAAAACCAATATGGCGGCAAAATATTAACATGCGCTTGAAATTTCTTTATAATTATAACATGATGTGCGTTAACTAGTGATGGGACGATTAATCGTCAATCGTATCGGAATATCGGGACCCTATTTCTTCACTCTTTTCTAAGGTTGTTAAGACCGTTCGTTTTTAAAAACCGTTTAAGTTTAAATATAACCCTTTATTGCGTTAGCGCGGCTTTTTTCCCTAGTGCACAACTACATGTATAAGGAATTCATCTAGTCCTGCCCGACACATCTCGTGCGCGCCACCCCATCCCCTCAGCTTACAATGGACTCAGAATTCCTTCGGTAACTTGAGTGCTAATCGGACTAACCAACAACAATGGTGTGGGAGATTGAGAGTGGGGTGGGTAAACTGTCTGTAGTGTGTTATATTATATATTTTAAAATCTGGGGAGCCTTGTTTTCGTCCCATCACTAGCGTTAATAAATGAGAATGTACATCGACATGATTATGGAGTTGTTTTTTTTACACAAAGGCGTTGCCGTTATTTGTTTATCATGACCTATATATGACTCATAACAAAGCGAACTCTTCTCTAAAAAAAAGTGTTTAAAAATAAATTAAGAACTCCTTTTGAACTTTTGAACCTTCAACTTTGATGCATTTTAATTAATTCTAACCAAAAGTTAAATGGCTTTTGCACACGGCAACTTCTTATGAATGAAACAATGAGAACATAGCAGTAGTAATAGAGTCAAAATGAGGTTGAAGGATGAATGGTTGCCAATGACAACAAGTCTGCACACGGTACATTTTGTTATTCCATACGAAACGAAATGTTTTAGACATGCGATTCTGCGTGCATCTTTGCTATTGGAGCAATTACGTATACTCGGCATCACTTACGCGGCCGATTGCCGAGTATCTCCGAGTAAACGAAAATCGGCCGATGCCGAGTAGCCGAACCGATCGGTTCAGCCCTATCGATAAGAATATTTTCAAAAGCTGGCGATTTAAGTTAGTAACACAGCGCTGTGAGCAAGCGGGCTGTGACGTCACCAGCGAGGCAGAAATGTTATGCCTTCACTTGGTTATAAAAAATCATATCTAACATTTTCAAAAGCTGGCGATTGATCACGGGGTTTGAGATAACCACGCTAAGTGACAAATTTGGCAAAATTTTGTGCTCGAAATAGTAGGGTTCGGCGACTTAAAATAATCAAATTAACCGATGAGAAAATGCAAAGACATAGAATTTGGCGGTTCCAAAAAAAAACGTCGACTTAAAAGAGCTATCAAGTTAACCAGGGCTCGAGTTAAGTGGGCCCCACTGTATTAAAAATTATTACCATTATTTGGGGTTTAAATGTATTAATACATTTTATTTCATTTTCAGCCCTCCCCTCACATTTAAGAGATCCAGCCCCGATTCAAATATTTTGATAATAAAAGATGAAAAGAAATCTTGAAGCCGAATCTTGTTTGCATTAAAAAAATAAAGATTGATTAAAGAAAAAGACGAGCATCAATCATTTCATTTATAATGTATAGTTTAGTTGTTCAATATTAGTTATTGGTAGACATGGCTATGTGTATATGATATGTTCATTAACATGACTGTGTGTTGTTACTAAATTTACTGACACAAATATTATTACTAAATAAACTGAAAAGACCTTATGTTGTTGCTATACTATCTGATGTCTGTAAGATTTACTACATTAAGTGACATGACTGCATGTTTTTTTTTCCATTTTAACTGACAAGAATGTAATTTGTTATCATATTAACTGACAATGCATTGTGTTGTTTCTATATTAACTGACACTGCCGTGTTTTGTTCTTATATTACCTTACTCGAATGTTGTTGTGATAATATTAACTGACAATACAAATGTGTTATTACTATATTATTCGATTAAAATGTGCATTGTTCTATATTAACTGACATATCTTTACGTTGTTATACTATTGTATTAAGGAACTTTGCCATGCAGTGTCTTCCTGTCTCACATGCACATGATCATAAAACAACCAGTCAATCGGTTATATATTATATGTAATTACATTTGACTGCTAAATTTGCTCTCCAACAGTCTGTCCACTACGACTGGCCTGTCTCACATGCACATGATCATAAACCAACTAGTCAATCGGGTATATATTATGTGTAATTACATTTGACTGCTAAATTTGCACTCCAACAGTCTGTCCACTACGACTGTCCTGTCTCACATGCACATGATCATAAAACAACTAGTCAATCGGGTATATATTATATGTAATTACATTTGACTGCTAAATTTGCTCTCCAACAGTCTGTCCACTACGACTGTCCTGTCTCACATGCACATGATCATAAAACAACTAGTCAATCGGGTATATATTATATGTAATTACATTTGACTGCTAAATTTGCTCTCCAACAGTCTGTCCACTACGACTGTCCTGTCACCGTCCTCCAGCTCCGTATATAGGTGTAATGTTGCCCTTTTAAAGAACACAAAAAGTTTCGGTGAAATTCTTTCCTGTCTATCTCACGTGTCCCATAAAATGTCATGTCTCTCAGTAGCAGTCCCTGGTACCCTTAAGGAAATCAATCAGCATTATTTTAACTTTCCAAAGTATTAACATTTTAACATGTTTACTGTTTTTATATCGTTTTTAAAAATAATAGTGTGTACAAATTTAATAATATCCAAAATATTTAGCCCAGCAGAGCAAAATTGGGTGTAAATTCTGAAAAATCTAAATCATGGTGAAATGGTAAACATTTCATAAAAAAGACACTAGATGTACTGGTCTGACCTTTTGTTTTCAACTCGTAATAAGTATATCAAAGATAATATAATAACGAGACACTAAAAGAAAAGATATTTTTTCAAGTCATTTTTGCTATTTTTTTTTCCTCCTTCACTTCTTATTTTTTCCATAGATATACGACTCTAAGTATTGTTTTCCTTTCCCCTGATCATTTTGAAAAAAAAATCCCTGTTATTATTACTATGTTTTAGAACCATATCATATTAATCTAGAGTGCACATTTTAAAATAATTTAAGAGACTCTATTTTATTATTTATTTATTTTTAAAATAAAACCAAATTTCAGCATCATTTAATAATACTAATTTGATTAAAGTACAGATTAAACTTGAATTTGATTTAAATTTGTTTTGTGTCACATGTAAATAGGAAAATTGGCAGACGCGGGAAGTTATAAACATCAATACAACTACAAAACTCTATTAAGACTATTAAGATAAACCATTAAAAAAATATGAAAGACTTACATTGTAACAGCCATAAACAGATGATTTATTATGTCCAGAATCCACAGATTTTTTTTATCACAATGAGTAATGGTTATCTGGTTATGAAAATTAACTGCTTGTAATGTCTAAACTAAAATAATATCGACATGAATTTTTATAGCACATTATTGTTATGACAAATATCATCAAAATGTCAATACAATTTTTCACTTATAAACTGAACAGAACGTTTTTTTTTCTCTTTCTGTCAGTAATCACAAGATGTTCCTTTGTTTTTAGCAAACTATTTCCGTAATAAAAACATTGGTATCCCTCTAAAAGATGTTGATATTATTTTTGATATGTTACTTTTAAGTGAACTATACTACATGTATATTATATGTCTGTTTGTATCTTGTCTCAACAAATATCAAATAAAGACTTAGATTTGGATGTTTTTAATTCACAAGACGTATGTTTTATCTTTAACCAAATTGTCATTTTCCTTTCTAACTAAATTCCAGATAATGGTAGAAATTGTGCAACACTTGTAAGCATTAATGCAAATAATTGTTTTCATAATGACGTGTGGAATTTTTCAATATTTTTATTAATCTTGAACATCAGATTAGAGAAAAAACAAACTATGACGTCTATTCTGTTAGAGAATAAAATAATTATTGTTCCGTCACTTATTATAAGCTTGTACATTCGTCACGCCACAGAACAAGTGTAGCAAAGTCCACACATCAGACTTAACTATTATATTATTAGCGGTGATGTTACATTTTACACAAGTTTTAAACAGTAACTGCGTATATTTTAATCTGTTTAGGAGCTGGGCAAAGTTCAAGTTTTTCTTTACTTTAAAAAAAAACAACAGATTTGCATGGGGTAATTGTACTTGCATGGGAGACGCAAAGAAGACGTGACTTAGGATTTTTAATTTTACATTGTCTACAACAAACAATATTCTTCTATGGGCTACAAAAAATCTGAAAATACCTTCGAAATAAACATTTGCAAATAACTGTGGGGGTTGGTGCATCCATTGTGAAAAAAAACACTATTGGAAGTCACTCTATTACAATACAATTTATAAGAATAAAAAAAAGATATTTTCATTTAAGCAAGACAACCAGTAATCAAACTGTTCTAAGCTTCCGTGCATGTATCTACATCACATTACATATTTTTATGAATATTAAAGAATGACATAGTTTGCGCTAATCAATAAGGAATTCATCCGAGAGAGTCTTAAGCATGCATGTAGTGTCAACCATCGAAAACTTGTACGGGTGTCTGAAAGATGAAATAGAAGAACAATATAATCCCTTACTTGTATTATAAAATAATTGAACTTTCTAAAATAATTCAGATACACTGACCACATGACTTTATAAAAACGGTTTTATGTGATTAGGCATTTATATATATATATATATATATATTATATTTATTCGCAAAAAAATTCTATACCAATTAAAAAAAATTAGGAAAACAAGTAAATTTTAAAAATAAAAATTATCCGGAAAAAAATTTTGTAGGATTTGTTCCCTGGGCCAAGGGTTCCCTTTGTCCATCCAGCTCCGAATGGGACCTACACTAGTTAGGGATACAAATGCTACTGGGTATTGCGTGAAACCCTCAAAACCGTGGCCTGTGAACGCTGCGTCAATTGCCAACAGACCTCCATGGTCTGTGGACGCAATAATCTTCCGTAGGAGCGTCTCTATAGAAAATTTAATAGTTGCCAAACTTAATCATTTAAATGTTAGATTAAAATTAGGGGCCGTCCAAAAATGACGTCACTTTATTTTGGCCAAATTCCCCCCCCCCAAACCCGTCACATGTCGTCACACTAATTTAGAACCCCCGCTCTCAAATATGACGTCACATAGCTTTACTCATGACGTCATTTATTAACTGCCCAGTAAGGGCCCTGGTGTGAAGCTTGGAGTCATTCCGAAGAAAGATAATTTGATATTTAAATTTTTTAAAAGGGACGAAATAAATGTTCAATCATAATGTTTTGTAAGCCATTTTAGATCAGAATTGAATAGAATTACTTCCTTTAAACAAATCTCCTTACTCATGTTTCACAAAGGCCAGACACAAAATTGGATTTAGCCTACATTTTGTTCACTTAGAAACAAGAAATAATTTAAAAATTTTGTTGGTGTTTAAGGTAAAAGAAATGCGGGCTTTGACCAAGAAAAAAGAAGTAATTTTACGAGTTATATTGCCTTTAATATTTTACAATATATTATTTATGCATTTTTAATAGGGCTGTGGATATTAACGATTAATTTCTCGATTAATCGTTAAAATTTGTTAACGATTAAATTCTTTTTAACGATTAATCGACCCACCACTTATAAATGTACTTGAAGTCAAAAAATAAAATATTGCGTTTGATAAATATAAACTAATTTCCTGACGTTTACATGAACATTTTGGTTTTGAACTATTGACTGACGTGGATGTTCAAAATGTTGATAAAGTTTATTCAACTTATTGTGTCCATTTAGAGAAATCGTTTGCCTACCATGCAATGTTACCTTTAAGTCTAAGCTTCGTTGGTCCGTGTGCTAAGTTAAAAAACAACAACTCGTGTGCAAAGTTGCACGTCTTTTTCTTTTTTTTTGTTCAATATTTTACAAAATTTGCTGCGCGGTGATTCTAAACTCCTGCGTAATGTCGATCAAATATCTGCGCAGCCACGCTTCTTAAAGAGAACATTGCTACCATGTTTCTAACACTTCACTTACATATCATCTGCTAACCAAACATCCACTACAGTATCAGAAACTTCAGCTGCGACAATCTAATGCTATGTGAACGATAGTTCAGCTCCGCTGGTTATATTTTCAATAAGACCAGCTCATCACTTGAACCAAATAATGTCAATACACTTGTCTGTTTGCGTTGTTGGTTAAAAGATGTCATATAAAAAAGACATACCAATGTTATTTCGATTTTCGACAAGTACGTTTAATAAATGTTACTTATGACACCATACATTTTAATTTTTGGCTTTAATCTAAATTAACGCTTAATTAATCTTTAATTTTTCTAACGTTAACGATTAAATTTAAATTAATGGTTAACAGCTATAATTTTAAATAATTTTTTTTGAAAAACCGACGACACGTTAAATGATTGAACTCATAGAATTTGAATACCTGAATGAATCATTGGTTTTCATTTACTCGGCATTATATAGAAACTAGAGCGACCCGCGGCGTAGCATACGCCGCAGCTTTGTTCATCATAGATAGTGCAAAGAACGGGGGGGGGGTGAGAGTACGGACACAAACAGCAGCACGAATTAATGAAAAAAATAGCCAGTAAACGTGGAGAACTGTGCCCACTGAGGTTGTTGTTACCAACCCCCAAACCTTTTTAACTACCATCCCTTAAACATAAACTGTGATTTGCCGACCCTAGCGAGGGTTAGTCATGATTAAGGTTTTTAATTTCATGTTTGTTTGTTTGTTTTTTGCTTTTTTTGGCAAACCTGTTATCAATTATGTAACTCCGATTTTAAACCCAATATCGTTTTATAGCTGACTTCACATAACTTTGGGGTATACCAGATTTCGTCAGCGGCTCCAGCAAATCCGGAATCTGGCCATATTTACAAATCTGGCTCCGGAAGTAATTTGCTTCAAAATCCGGCCAAATCTGGCTTCCCGGGTTTGCGATAAAATATATATTAATTATAGCTCCGGCTACAGGAAATCTGGAATCCAGCAATTTAAAAAAAAAGGCTTCGGTTCTGGCCGGATTTCACTTCATAAATATGGCCGAATCAAATTCAATTATCGGTTTGGGAAATGTAAAACCGATTGTCACTTTCAAATCCAATGATCGTTTAACAGCCTTAGTCATGTTGGATAAAGAAGGAAAAGAACGGGCAGAAACAAATATATTTGAAAATAAAAAAAATAAAAAAATTGTTCCCTGCTGGGTTTTGATCACAGGACTTTCCGCGTGCAAGGCGGACTTGATAACCACTACTCTACGAATCATATGTTATTCTGTGAAGGAAAAATGCAACTGAACGGCAAGTCAACGCAAGACGCTTTATTGCCACCCATGCCCCCCCCCCTTTTTTTTTCTTTTCATCCCACCACGCTTGCCAACTGTGATTTTTCTAAACCAGCGAGGGTCATTCGACATGCTCATTTGCACATTGTCATTTAGGAGCAATTTATATATAGATACTCAAATTAGGGATCATCGTGTCTAGGTTAGGATGTGATGAACAGGACGATTTGTACAAAACGTAATGTTTGCTTGTGGATGATATCTGTATGCGTGATGGGATGTGTGTTTTAAGTAGAGGTGACCGGATATCCGGCACTATACGGATTTGTCAAATACTTATGGCAGATCCGGATCGGATCCGTATATAAATGTATAGTTAATAATTATTTTTACCTTATTTGAAATCAAATTACATTAATTGAATAAAAGAATTTTTTCTTATTAATGTTGTTAACGGTTTACCGGTCCTGAGGTCGGGACCGGTCAGTTAATTTAGTAACTGCAATTAGTCGGTATAAGCTTAATACCCGGAGTTCATCTTTTTTGTTGTTGTTTGTGTGTGTGTGTGTATTAAATATAGTAAAACAATCAATTTCAATGCGAGAAAAAATATTTAGTTAAAAAGTTACAAGTATAGATATTACTTTACTACATAAGATAACAACTAACTTAGCTAACAGCATACTAATCTTCTGAAAAAAAAAGTTTTTCATTATGGCTCTTGATCACGACTTCTTGTGCACCACACTACACACTCAGTGCAACATTGTTCGCTAGCTTCTAACTACACAGTTCCTTGAACTTCGTTTAAGTTCGTTCATTCATTTCACTGTAAAGTGTTTATCGTTGACGTTGACAGTGTCACAGACTGTCATTGTAGATAGAAGACACGCTTCATACTTTGGATAATAAATATTGTAATAAATATTATAAAATAGAAAATAGTAATGTACACCTCCTTAGCTTTTACACGTAAATCTGGAGATATCCAGAATCCGGATCAGGCAAATATTAGGACCAAACTATCCGGATCCGGAAAATGGTAAAAAAACATATCCGACCACCCCATTGTTTTCCGTTTGGGTTGTAATTTGTGCGAAGGGATTGGATGTGTAAACTGCTCACCGTGACAAGCACACGGTGGCTGACAGGCATCCGCACTCTTTTCTGGCCTACCGAGAGTCCTGGCTTCGAGACTCTACGAAGGGAGGCATTCGTTCCAGTGGCTTCAGGGTGTCCCTGAGTCTACCCAGAAGTGCAATTAATTTAGATAAATTAAGAAGGAAGGCATTGGGTTGCTCAATTCAATCGTATGCTGCTGCTGAGAACGAAACTTCAATTACCAACGGGCCGGCTTTGTCTGTTAGCTCTTAGAGGGTAAGATGAAATAATCTTTCTGTATAGAATGTCATATATTTAAAAATCTCTTTTCAAAGGGCCTTTTTCTTACATCTTAATGCTCCTCTGTAGTATTCTATCCACTGTAGCACTAGTAGCAGGAATAGCGTCTCCAAATGGGACATCAAACGTCACGTTGAGATGTGTAAGAGTTTCCCTGTAGCCAGCCAAACATGTTAGTAAGCTGGTCATCTATGAACAATACATTTATTTGTTATGCCATTTATAGTTATTTATCTGGACACGGTACACATAAACACTTGCAAAAATATTTAATTTTATAAAATGCATAATTACATATATATTACCTTTGTGTTTACTATTAAAAATAATTATTTAGCTTACTTTTCCCTAACTTTTTCCTTTTACAGCTGTCCCCTATAAGGATCTAAAATTACCTTATAAATTCGAGAGGCATACTTTAAATACCTTACACTATCTCAAATACTAGCGAAATACATGTTTGGACCCTTAAAAAAACAATAGTAAAATTTAAAAGGAGAAAAAGACACTCAGTACATTATGTTAACTTTATTTTTCTTTACATTCATTATAATTTTTTTCTAAAAAAGAGCTATTCATGCGGTGAATAAAATTGAACATGTTAAGGTTTTTCACAGACAACTAAACATTCGATTTGTGATCTCTGGAAGTTTGTACACAAAACAGGTCAACACAAAAATAATAGAAAGTTGAATTTTGAATAGAATGGTATAGAGAGATTATTTGAGATATTTTAAATTTGTTGAATTAACATTGTGAATTTAAATAATTGGTTTCATTGTTTTACGGCAGAAAAATATATTCTGTTTAAAAAAGTTATTGTTTTGTCATTATCTTTCAATTGGTTCATTTTATTGTGTGATTAAACAAAAACTTAATGTAGAGCTTGTCCCACGCCGATGCGTAGATAGATCTAAATGAATTATATGGGCTTTTTGACGTTTTATACAGTGGCGTCACTAGGGGGGGTGTGCGGTGGGGGCGGGCCACCCTGGGCTGACACCATCACAAGAGGTGACACCAAAATATAACATTTTGTATGTTCCCGTTATTTGGCACTGGAAGACTCGGAGGTGTTCTGTGGGGTAAGTCATGAGGTGGGTGAAACCATGAGCTACCGCCCCGTGTGAAACCAAACCTAGTGACGCCTCTGGTTTTATATACTTTTTTTCTCTCAACATTTATAGTTTTGTGTTTACTTGTCTTGTCTTCTGTAGTCCGGTCAACACTATAATGCAGTCTAAGAAACTAACCAGCTACATCCAACGAGCAACATATATCCGTAAACATTGGCGTAACAACGGCTTGGCATTGGGGCAGTTGCCAAGGGCGCCGGCCTGCACCAGTTCAAAAGAGTGCCCCTAAATCTCTAATGTTTTAAATTTTTATTTAAATAAAGGGCGCCAAAAATAAATTTGCCAAG